>CAUYQV010183417.1:0-44565 GCA_963574575.1 Galagoides demidoff
CAACAATTGTGTGGGGCTGGTGGGGTTTTGGCCCAACCACCCACCCACGGGTGCACCTTTTCGACCTTGTTCCACGGGCCCCCCCCCCCCCCCCCCCCCGCCAAAATCCTTTGATGATTCTACCTGTTGGCTTTTGAGTAATAAGCAAGGTACTCTATGTGGGCTGCCTCCGTTAATCAATCCCCATGGGCTCACAATAGCCTACCACCTATACCCATCTGCACGTGGAAACAGATACTGAAAGGGTGGTGAATAACTTGTTAAGGTTAAAAAGCTGTATGCTGGTAAGCAGTACAATGGATTTATGTATTCTGCCCTCACACTGGACCTACGTATCTTACCTGTCACCTTACATTCTTCTCACGATTCCAGAAGTGTTGCTACAGTTTATGGTACAAATGGAACGGTAGCTTTATCGTCTTAGAAGAATATGTAAAATTGCTTTCCCTATCCCATTTAATACTTTCTACATCATAGTTTGCTTTCTGATATTACTTTGTTATTCCTGTTAGTCTTTAGAAGGTTATGGGTGGAGCCTCTGGAAAGTGATTAGGTCCTGAAGCCTGAGGAATGGCACCTGAGCTGTAATCAAAGAGACCTAGAGTGCTAGCTAGGCCCGTCCACCATGGGAGGACGCAGGGAGGCACCACCTGGGAACAGACACTGGGCTCCCACCAGATGCTGACTCTGCCCAGGCCTCCACGTTGACTTCCAGCCTTGAGAAGGGTGAACATAAATTGCTACTGTTTGTAAGCCACTCTGTTGACAGGTATTTTTGTTAAAGTAGCTCAAACAGTCTGGCACAATATTCTAGTAAAGACTTCAGCATACTTTTGAGCACTAATCTGATCTATTAAGTTTTGTCAGAATCACCTGGAATTTAAGGAATAACTTGGCTGGGAAAAGAAGAGTTATAATTCTTCACCTTTCAGATTCTGTAAGGTTTTTTCCCTCCCAATCTAACACTTCATGTTGAAAATGTGCTTCTCTGGTCCCCCTCCTCCCACATGGCCGGAATCCTAATTTTCTCTCCTGTCTGGGCAGTTGGTTTTCTCTGAGATTCAGAAATGCCTAGATTTTTCTTTAAACATTTCTGTCTCACCTTTGTACTCCCTTATGTTAATACTAAGGAAAAATCCTGTTATTTCTTTCACATCTCTTGATATAGAATTTGTTTTCTTCTAAAATATTACATAAATGCTGAACTTCCCTGAAGGATTCTATATTCTTCAGTCTTTCTATAGTTTCCATTTCTTCGCCGTCCTGCTGAGATGAATTTTAATTTGCTCTCCTAATTCACTAACTGGGATCTTTAGCATCTGCTCTCCTGGTGAGCACCTACAGTACACTGGAGATTTAAAGGTACAGCTACCACGTTTTTAAAGAACTTCTCCAAATGTTTGTTGGCCCATAATGCTTGTTCAATTTACGTATGTGACCTTTATCTACAGTTTCTTTACAGTTTCTTGAATCAACTATATATCACTGAGGATAGTATATTCTCTGCTAGACCAAGTGGGCCCTTCTCTTTAAGGCTATTAATTGTCCTCAACTTTTTGTTGCCTTTCAGACATTTACATGTATTTTCATTTACAAACAAAGGCCTTGACTGGTAGTTTACACAGACCCTCCCTTCGATGGATTTGGTCTCCCCAGCAGGTACCCAGAAGGGAATTGTGGGCACCCAGAAGTCTATGGGTCACCTTCAATCTGGGTGGTGAAGAACAGGCAGGCATAAGCTGGCAAACCCCTTATGGAGAGAGTCAGAGGACCAAGTATCCTGGGGACAGATGCTGGGACTAAGTAGTCTTATTCTTGTTCCCCTGTTTGCTGTGACAGAGCTGCTGCTCTCCTCCTCCTCTCTGGCCCTCACAACCCAGCAGGAGCCCCTGTAGCAGAGTCCTCACCCTGCTTAGCCGCCTTTCCCAGTCACTCTCTGCCGAGAGGACCACAGGCCCAGGAGCCAAAGGCCCCCACTTTCCTCAGCTTTCCTGCCTCATTGCCTAGAGCTGCTCCAAGGCTCTGCTGGTAAACTTCCTCTAGAAAGCACCCCTCATCTTTGTTGAGCTGGGGCTGATCAACTGATTCATTTTTCCCAGTAGTTCAATGCCACCTCTGTTCTTCATAAATATTTCAAGTTCAGTTCTACTGAGACCACTCCCTGTAGCCCAAAGGTTATACTTTCCTTTCCCATCCTAATTTTTATGTTGTAATCAAAATGGGATTTGGGGGTAGATGAAATAAATTTGTAGGACTTCTAGCCATCAATCATCTTTAAGAGAAAGTCTCTAGAAATAAGGTATGGTTAAAAAAAAAAAAAAGAGTGTGGAGGGAGAAGCACTTTCCTGTAAACAATTCTAAGTGACGTCAGATGTGACAAAACAGAGTAGACACATAAAGGACTGCATCTTTAGGTATCTAACCCATCACTACAATGAAACATCCTTACCTTTGACAGCGGAATGAGAAAATCTAATTTGTAGGAAAGGATCACTCTGGTGAGCAGTACCACGAACACCACGTAGGCAGAGTTCTCAAAATCTGTTAACTGAACCTAGACAAGCAGAAGCCCAGAGAAGTTACGGACCAACGACACCTGCTCCTCCCAGACCCAGGCCCCCTCTGGGGATCACGTCATTCCCAAGCCCTCTCTCAATTCCTCTCGGGGTCTGGAAGCCCTCTGTCTACCTCTGTTCTCAAAAGCCAATCCTCCTTTGTTTTTGGACTTTCTTTTCATATGCACGTACTAGATTTTTATTGTCTCATAACAAATTTGAGAGGTTTCTGATAGGAGTACTAGAGGGTGCTGAACAGTGAAAGAGTGCTTCTGAATCAGTCTCTGCTCATGCCTGGCCGGGTCTTACCTCCATGGGTCGGAATTCTACTCTCCAGCCAATATCTGAGTTTGGAGGAGGGGGCTTAAATCTCATTGTTTGCCAATTTGTGGACTGAATATTCTATAATAAAAAAAGAGAATAAACCAAGCTTTCCACAGATCCAGAGAAATATTAAAATGATTTGATAGTTAGAGAAGAAGACTATTTGTGGTCCATGCCAAATACTCTTTAATTTACAAATACAAAAAGGTATAATAAAACTTTCTTGGAGCATGATCTTTTAAGAAAACAAAACAGCATGCCTCACCCCCATTCTTTACTGTCTACCCCCACCAGCTGGCAGTATTTGAGGAGCCACGGGTTCTACCTCTATGCCCACTCAGAGTTCTGGTAGCCAGGCTGCCATTCCAAGGGTCACTGGATACTTCTGACCTAGAATCCTGGACACTATGGTTGTCTCCTTTCCTCTGTCCTCCCCTTGGGTCCTAAGAATGGTACTGTGTCAGTGACCCCAGCGCCTGAGAAGGGTAGCTGTTTCTTAAAATGCTGACACATAGTTTTTTCTTGGTTCCAACCATCCTGGGAAGCTGCTGGGAATCCTGGAAGGATCTCCTTTTTTGAGATTTTTAGATCATATTTAGAAAGGTATACATGTAAATATCTACATATAACATTAGGAGATATGACACTACAAAAACTGCTCGTGTTATGCTAGGCAAACAAGAGATAATACTGATCAAGGAAATTTAGAATCAAGAGAGATAACCAGTAAGCATCATAAGAATACTTTCTTTTTTATTTTATTTTTTGAGACAGAGTCTCATTATGTTGCCCTCAGTGCCATGGCATCACAGCTCATAGCAACCTCAAATTCTTGGGCTTAAGTGATTCTCCTGCCTCGGCCTCCCAAGTAGCTGAGACTCCAGGTGCCCACCACAATGCCCAGCTATTTTTTGTTGCAGTTGTCATTGTTGTTTAGCAGGCCCAGGCTGGTTTTGAACCCACCGGCTTTGGTATATGTGGCTGGCACCCTAACCACTTTGCTATAGGCACTGAGCCCATTAAGAGTACTTTAAACCAATTTTTAATTTTTCTTAGTCCTTTATTGCACTGGGTAATGAAAGGCATATGAGATTTCTACTGTTACCAATTCTTCACAGGTACAAAAAAACTGCCTCTATCTTGGCTCTTGGAAGGAAAGGCATTCAAGACAGAGTGATACCTCAAAGTGGTCAGACTCATTGGCATCATCCAGGTTTATTTTCTCTTCAAACAGAGTCAGAGGGTCTCTGATAAAGAGATGAGCAACGTGCTGGGCCAGGAGGTGGTCAATGCCTGCAAAGACAGATCACACGAGGACTCACTGCGCAGCAGGAGATAACACGCTCTCTAAGTCCAGGACGTTTGAAGAAAGGGTGTGTAGACACTTAGGAGATGGCTGGTTTGTTTAGTATCTTCACCTCGCCCAGGATTTTATCCTAAGGACACTGGGGAAGTGTCAGAGTTTTATTCACTACTTACACAATGCCTGCGGGGGCACTGGTGTGGACCTAGGTACAGACCTCCAAAGTAAGTTCCTTTGGCTAAAAGTCAAGAAGATCTCACAAGTATTTGGAACTTGAAACTTTAGGAACAAGCAGCCTCATAAGAAAAGTTAGAGACTTCACACTAAAAATAGAAACCAGACCAGGAGTCAGCAAAAAAGTTTAAAAGCTTGAAGAACTAAAGATGTACAATCAAACCTAGAACAATGGAATGGGAGCTCACCTTCCTGCAACAGCTGCTCGTAGATTTCTTTATCTATCGTCAAGTCGATGTCATTGTATTTCTCGCCACACTTAGATAAGTAGCTGTCTATTGAGTCATATCGGGATTTACTAATTCTATAGTTATTGTTCTTCAGTGGCTAAAATTGAAAAAAATATGAATGAATGCCATATAAAATGATCTGGAAATAAATTAATGGGCCAACTAATTATATAAAATGCTACATATTTTTATGTGTTAACAATAATATGTAAACCTCAACATAAGATACTGAAAAAAGTTAGTGAACCCTAGAAAGGATTATTAGGAAAAATTATATTCAAAAAAAATCTGAAGGCAATTTATATATTCTTCTCTTCTGATATGATGTAAGTATACTTTTTTTCTTTTTAAAGCAGATTCTTCTCATTCTTATTAAGGTAGGAAAATAAAAGGTTGAAAGCAAAGAAAACCCCTATAATATATGATCTATCCTTCAAAGTTGACTTCTACTCAGAAAGTATGTTCAACAATTTATGAGTAATCTCATAAAGATCAGAGCAGTAGTAGTCTGGTCCAGGTTGAGACATCACAATCATTGGTGGGAGATGAGGGTGGGTCTTTTAAAAACATCACATCCAGGACCTGGACCTAGAGATTCTAATTGTCAGGTCTAGGATGAAGCCTGAATGTTTATTTTTTAGATCTTCATCTGTGGTTGTGATGCACCTCTAGTGGGAGGAGTGAAGGCTTACAGTTCAACATGCCAACAAGATGTGCTAACCTACCCTTTTTAGGCAAAGTCTAACCCTTAAAATGGAAAAAAAATCTTTTATGAAAAAATTACCCTTCACCAGAAAGCATCATATACAAAGCACTCATATAGTGCCAAAAGCCTTCTGTAAAAACAGCCACCAGCACTGACTCCCAGCGCATAGAAAAATGGCATTAAGTTTAAAAGATGAAACAGATAATGACATGATAAAATTAATGCGCTCCCCCCCCCCCAA
This sequence comes from Galagoides demidoff, assembly GCA_963574575.1. Lineage (NCBI taxonomy): Eukaryota > Metazoa > Chordata > Mammalia > Primates > Galagidae > Galagoides > Galagoides demidoff. The sequence goes on from CAUYQV010183417.1 coordinate 5,594, forward strand.
AATCAATTCCCCACCCAGACCAAACCACTTTCCCCACATGTCCATCCTGAAACAAACTCTATGAAGTCAAAGACCAGAAGCAAAGCCAGGTCTCTGATGGCATTTCTTCCCATATGTGACTAACCTACTTAAGATAAAAATTCAGAGGCAATTTCAAAATTCCAAGTAGTTACAATAGCTCTTTTTTACTTGCTTGATTTAAAAGGATTATTAAGGAAAAAAGTCATTCCCACCTCCAGTCCTCTCTCCTCCCGAGTTCGATCATCTACAGATGCAGAAATTACTCCCCAGCGACAATCAATGTCTGACACATAGCCTCGGTAAAAAGGAGACGCAGCACTCAGAGCCATCTAAAAACAAACAGAAGTCAGCTCCTGCAGATTCAGTGTCACTTATGTGCTGGAAAAAGCTCCAGTTATTTTTCTAGTCAAAAATAATCAGTTTATGCAACCTATAGAGTTCACGTGTACCTATGCTTCCCTGCTTAGAGCGAAACACACATCAGAAACCACCTAAATCCTTGAATTTGATTCATTTAAATCAGGCATCCTCAAACTGCAGTCCGCTTAGGACATTTATCGGGCCCGCTGGGTGTTTTTGCTGTCGCTGCCTATCCTGCTTAGCAGCCGACTTGTCCTGGGGCCCGCAGTCCGGCCCTTCAGTGGTCTTAGGGACAGTGAACTGGCCCCCTGTTTAAAAAGTTTGAGGACCCCTGATTTAAATCATCCTCTCTATAATGTAGCAACAACCCAAATCCTCTCCTATGAAGAGAAAATAGCTACACTCAAACTTGACACTTAACATGTAAATGTTTTATTAGCAACAGTAAACTTCTACAGCTCTCTTAGGTCTAAGTCTGTAGATTATTTATATTTGTTTTCCAAATGAAGTCCTCACTGATATGATTTAAACAGCACATTATCAGCAAATTCTGCACATGCAATCTTATTTTCTACAAAGCAATATTCAAAATGAGATGCAATTTCTACTTACGACAATTGGACAGATAGTGGCCAACTGATCATAAAGGTATCTGGCCTCAGATATGCTGCAGGCTTGGAATGTCACCTGTTTAAGATGACAGGTTATTAACAACAAGGAAAAGTCATCAGTGTGCTCCCCAAGCAGTAAAGTTGGAGGAGGAAGACGGCTGGGGAAGGTGGTGGGGGTGAGGTCAGCCCTTCACTGGTGACAACATTTAAAGCAGAGCTTTTGTTTCAAAGCTGTCTTCAGTGAATTTAATTAGAAAATGTTATTTAATCATTTTCCCCTACCTATAGACAACTAACATGTAACCATGTTTCTAAGTGAAGTTAAAGAAGTCAGGAAAGAAAAACAGGACGGCAATATACGATGAAGTTCAGGAAAGCATTTCTTCTACGGGCTTATTTCCTTCTACGACTTCCCATCCCTCCATTTAGCTGAGGGGTTACATGAATTGTGGAACAAGAAGGATCTGGAGATGTTCACAACGGTTTCTGAAGTTCGCTGGGGGCAGTATGGGAAACAGCTCGGAACAGGGCAAGTCCAGAGAGACAGGGAAGCAGTTAAAACACTCTACCTGCCAAGGAAAAGGCGGAGAAGGGCCATGGAAAGAGGCACATCACAACCCAAACAGCAGGTGCTGGTGACCAGCGGGGACAGAGTCGTGTGGGGAAGGTATTTAGGTTTTGGCTTAGCGTATTCCAAGGACAAGCAGGAAGACGAGTTAGAGAGAAAGAGGTAATGTGATGTGATGGCCATGAAACAGAACAGATGACCCAGAGGCCTCATAAGTGGCTGGGTCTTTGGGGTTGATGGCCAGAAGAAAAATCTAGACTGCAGAAATATTTGGGGAGTAGGCTCAGATGATGTTCTGAGGCTGGAGACATCACCCAGGAAGCCCACACAAGGGGGGCAGGGCAGGCAGGACACTTAAGAATCAGGCAGGAAAAAAGATCACATCATTTGGTTAGCACAAATCCTTTACAACAAACACCCAATAGAAACTAAAAAAAAAAAGACTCGCCTTTTTTGGGCAATTGAGGTAGGAGGGTCAAGGTATATAAATTGTGTTTATTAGCACATCTAATAACTGCAAATTGGGAACAGTTTTAATTTCTTCTGTTACTGCTATCAATAATGACAGTTTGAATTTAGCATTGGTATAGGAAATAATGTGTTTAAGCCTTGAAATAACAGCAGCTGAATGAGTATGTTTACTGCTAAATCCCAGCCCGTTAGAATAGTTTTAGCTAGATCTCAACTTTGTGCTTTAACAGTAGACAACTTCTGATTGGTGATTCACAAGTTTATCCACTCAGTTATAATAGCATTTCGTGTCAGTGTGGAGACTACAGAAAGTAATTAGAGAGTTCAGTGTCCTGACCTTCCCATAATTCTCATGTTAAGTCAGTACTATATTTTAATTAACAGGTAATGATAATTAACTAGTCATTACAAATTAATTCAACATGGAGACTGTCACAGAAATCAAGGAACGTAAGTTTCAGAGGTTTAAAAGGGGTAAAGATTCAGAAGGACTGGCAGTTAGGTCACTATGAACTCAAGGGTTGTTTCTGCAAACAGGTGGGAACTTGGACAGTCTGGATGTGGTGAGGATTAAATGAGAAGTGAGGACATGGTAACAGGTGAGGAAAATATTAATGCACGTTATTTGCTGTGACCCCATCACTAAAATGTGAGCTGCAGGAGGGCAGGGATCTGTCTTTCCATTCTCTATTCCAAGTTTGTAAGGCACCGTCTGCCACCTACTGGGTGCTTAACAAACACGCATTAAATACACGGAAAACCTGAAAGAAAGAAGGTGCTAAAGAGAACATGGGGTAAAGGTCTGGTGAGAAACTTGAAAAACCATGAACCCCCTCCAAAACAGATTTATAAGAGACACTGGGAATACCTAAATGCTGCCCAGCTGTTTCAGCTGATAATTACTTTGATCATGTATTTCATAGTTTGTGTAGGTCCTCATTTTTTGATACTTTTTTTAGTGTGTGTTTGTTATTTTTAGAGACAGGGTCTTGCTCTGTCACCTAGTGTGGTGGCGTCATCATAGCACACTGCAGCCTCGAATTCTTGGGCTCAATTCCTCTCACCCCAGGCCTCCCAAAGTGCTGGGATTACAGGAGTGAGGCACCATGCCTGGCTGATTTTTGTTTTTTTAATGATACTCTGAGAAGCATCTGTTCTTTCTGGTTTTCTGACTGGCTTCCCTTACCTATCCCCTAATATACCCTAGACAATTAATAGGTGAATCCTGGAAAAGCTGACCCTAGAAAGGAATGCCTAAAATGAAGTGACTTATGTTCAATACATTTAGTAGTTTGCTTTATTCTAGATCTGATAGAGCAAGCACCAAATGATGGCTTTAATGGAAAGAAGTTCTCACAGCTTAAAAAGCGGTGACTACATGAACAGTTGTGGCCCTGGCAGTCTTTTAAAGCATCACATAAAGAAGAAGCACAAAGCCACTAGGAAACTGAGATGAGGGGGCAAAAAAAGAAGAACTGGGAAAATAAATGTTAGAAATCTAAATACCCTCATTTAAAACTTAGAACCATTTTGAAGTCAACACAATTTTCTCAGGGGAAAAAAAAAAAACCTATCTAAACATGTTATAAACTTATTGCTGAATAAACGATTCTTACAAAGTCCAAAAAGAGTCAAGAATTGGAATGTGGTTAAAATGCTTTGTTTTTGGCTTTACTGTAGTATTCTCTAGTGTTCCACGTAAAGGAGAAACAAAGCAGGGATTTCCTTCTGGGGTGGTCATGGAATCGGTCTCACTTGCCACACTCAACATTAAGGGGACTACTGATACTGGGACAAAGAATGCCTGAACTGGGTAGGAAATGGCTATCTACAAGCAACAAGAGTGTTTATCTCCTCCCATTAGGACATATTTATCGACACACAATGTTTCAAGGGAAAGACTATCCTTTCGGAACTCTACTGGAGCAAAAAACGCCATCCTGGTTTAATATTAAACCAAGAAAAGGCAATCAGTACTCTAACGCACTTATACAATTTTAAAGCCAAGCACTGTGAGTTCTAGAAATAGTTCCCTTTAGAAATATTTGTAATTAAGATAGCAAAATAGATAACATGTGAAAGTCAAAAGGTCTCTTCGTGAAGTGTGACTGTAACTTACTGGCCTGTGCTTGTTTGGAAACAAACTACATGTTTTCTACTACGCGTGTGCCAAGAAAACAAAATTATCTTTGGCCATGTTATTTAAACACATTCATGGAAAAATCTGACGCTAGCATTCCATTTGGATTATACACAGTTTAAAAAACAAACAGATCAGAGGTGTGCATGTAAGGTGTGCGTGTGTGGCAGCTGTGGGGGAGGAGGGGAGCGCTGGTTCCTGGGCCTCTGTGTTGACAGCAATCAGGCTGAGGGCCTCCCACGGGCCAGGCTCTGTGCTGCTCTAGGGCCCTAAGGACTCTGCTTCCAAGCAGAACAGTATAAAACCTCTGGACAATACCAAGCAGCTGCTCTCTCTTTCAATTTGAAAATTTACATTTTGTGCAACTTCTATGCCTGTTCTAACATGACTTTAATCAAGTTTAGTTAAAACATTTGCCTCTGTTAAAGCCATGAGATGAATATTAACTAAGAGTCAGACCTATTAGAGGCCTTAATATAAACCCTTATATATAAATTTTTTGAGACAGTCTCATTTTGTCACCCTCCGTAGAGTGCCACGGTGTCACAGCTCACAGCAACCTCAAACTCTTGGGCTCAAGTGATTCTCTTGTCTCAACCTCCTGAGTAGCTGGGGCTACAGGTGCCTGCCACAATGCCTGGCTATTTTTAGAGGCACTTGGCTATTAGAGGCAGGGGTCTTGCTCTTGCTCTGGCTGGTCTTGAACTCCTGAACTCTGGCAATCTGCCTGCCTCCGCCTACCAGTGCTGGGATTACAGGAAGCCCTTCTTTTAACTAACGAGAAAACTGAGCCAGGAGTAGTGACGGGTGTTACCCAAACATCTGAGCCCAAACCCAGTCACAGGCCAGTGTGCTGCCTGGTGGGTTCTGTGCTCTCCCACTGAGGTCTTAAGTGAGCCTGGTCAATGATTACTGGCACCAAGAATTTAATCAGATCTAGAAAAAATTTTAAATGGGTAAATAAGGAAAGGCTATTTACCCCTTGTACAACTTAGCCAGAGGAAAGACCAGCATAGGCTGCTGAAGATTATTCTTTTATTATATTAGATGGCTTTGCACAAATATAAAAATTTAAATTCAAAACAATCCGTGTCTTGGATTACAAAAATCACTGGAATATTTCCATGAGAGCTCATGTCCAGAAATAAGAGCTTGAAGTGATGTTTAACAACCTCACCAGCCTGTCACTAGATGGCAGTAAAAAAAATAGGCACATGTTACAGAAAGAGTGTAAGAACAAGGATCACAGAACATTCTGCATTTTAAGTTAATTAATAACCACAATACAGTATATACCTTTAAGGCAAACTGTAGATTCTGTAGAATTATGAGTCAAGATATAGCTTCAAATGAATTTACTAAAATAATTTCATGGTTTTTCAGCCTGATTAAATTATGACTTTTAAAAGGAAAGCAGCACGTATAAAACGGATGAGGACGCTTCCCTCTCTGGCTGTCAGAAGCATACCTGAAGACAGCAGTTGCCCATCCCAAATCCCATGGCATCCATGTAGATATGATCTGGCTTAGAAGCCTTTGCTGCCTCATCATCCTCAGGAAATGTTTCTATAAATGGAGATGGTGTGTTCTTGTCCTTAAAGACTGCATTAAGAGATAAAAATAAAACATTTGAGGATCAAATATTAAACAATTCAAGAGGGATCTCTCCCGGCCCCCACAGACCTACTTGGCACATTGATGACCACCTTCTCTCCTCTCCTGTGTCGGATGTTCCTTGTTAGGGTACTAGAACAGAAAGGCAAACAGCATAATTGGTCACCTAAGGCTCATCATCTCTTAAGAATATCACATACAAGTAAATGGAACGAAATCACACCTCAAACCACTGGTAATTCTCGGACATCGCCACAGAAAATGTGGCTCAAGATACAATAAGGGAATTTTCTGAAAAAAAAAAAAAGGTTTTATGTAACTATCAATTCTTTAGTCCTTAAGAATGCTATTGTCTCCTGCTCAGCCCTGCTTCATAGCTCCCTGTAACTTAGCAAATCAAGTTGAGACGTCAAGGTCTGCCAGAGTCCAATTTCACCCTGTTTTTAACATGTCCCGTTTTAACTCAAAGTCCTTGGCCAAACTGTAGTACTCCTTTCCCCAGGTTTCTCTGGAGCCCCACCTGAAACCTCAGTTCTCTCCCCTAATCTGCATCTTCTACATTAACTTATCCTCCAGACCCCAGCTGCCCAACCCTGAAGTTACACTGTGACCATTAAGCACTTGAAATTTGGCCAAACCTAATTAAAACATGCTGTGAGAATAAAATACACAGCAGATTTTGAATCTTAGTACAAATAAAAGAAAATAAATTTCTCAATTTAAACATACTTATTATAAATTCTGGATATATGGGTTAAACACAGTCTATTATAAAATTACATTCACCTGTTTTTCACTTTAATGTGGCTGCCAGAAAATTTGTAATTACACTGTGGCTCGCATCACGTTTCTCAGACAATGCTGCTATATGTTCAGCCTAAATGCCACCTCTTCTACGACGCTCGCCTTGATCCCTCAGTTAGAAACATCCTCCTTGCTCCAAGGAGGATCTCCGGTACCCCCACCTTTGGACATATGCCATAATCTATCTTTCCTTGCAGCTGAATACTTTTATTTTCCTTTAAATCCATGACAACATTTGAAGTTGGGAACTGTGTCTAATCTTTGCCTCTCTGAAAGGCTTTGCATGTAGCCCACGTGCAGGCCTGTTAAAGGAATGAACACCATGAAGTCCCTATGTTCCTATTGCCAGCCCAGGATGATGGATGAGCAAGCACCAAGGTACAAAGCCAAGGGCAGACTGGTGAAGCCCTGAAGCAACTTCAAACCTAAGAATCAAACTACAAGCTAACAGAACTAGATGTTAACAGAAGGAGAGCGCCTATACCAGCTGCGGGGCAAGTTATACTTTCCCAACCAGGTCTATGGGGTGAGATGAACCGATAGATACTGATGGTAACTTAGGGCAAAGGTAGGAATAACTATAGGAAAGAGGCCCAAAGTAGGTGTTTACACAACTAGAACCAAAAAAAATCTCATTAAGAAGGGAACAGTGGCTAGACAAATGACTTTAATACAATTGGGAAAATGAAATCAAGGCTGGCTGCAAGAAACCACCTTGAGGGTACTGAGGACACGAGCAGGTGTAAGTCGCCCGATTTCTCTGGTTATTTTATGAAAGGAGCCAGAATTCAGTAAATGCTCAGAAAGGATTCCCAGACCGGAACACCATATTCTCAGAAGGAAGCGATCTGAGAGACGGGCTCCTGCATTTCAACAGGAAGCCCAACTCACCTGAAGCGAGGGTGCTTGTTAATTGCTTCATCGGGGAAGAACAGGGACTTGGAAGCTCCTCCTTCAACCGGGTTGGGTTTGTACTCAGGCGTTGTGAACCCAGGACAGCCTAATCTACAACAAATGGAAGAACTAAGTAGATGGGATTTGTTTTGCCACCACGGCGCACCTGTTAAGAACACCTCACTTCTAGCATTCCCCTTTCAGAGGGAAAACAAAGGCCCTGTAAGTACTGTGCCCTTCTGCGACCACTCCCCACACTCCCGGGCAGCGTCTTGCTCAGTGGGTCTGTTGTGATCCCAGCCTGTTACTGACCTTACCAGAGTCCCGCTCACCATCCAGAGCGTTTACTTCTGTCCTCCCCCTCTCATCTAACAGGAAGGCCTGCCAGCATGGAAGTCACTTCCCCTGGTCGCATCAGTTGTCAGGGGTTGTACACGTCCCCCCCCCCCACAGCTTCTGAGGCATCCTTGTCCTTATTTACCAGTGCTAGAATCTCATTTTCTTTTGACCGCACCACATGGCCCCCCACGTCCTGGCAGGCTTTGTTGAACTCTGGAAAGGGCCTGTGTTTTCTGCCTCCACCAGAGAGCTCCCAAAGTCTGAAACCCAACCCTATTATCTCATTTGACCTAAAGAAGAGCTCCAATTCCAACCCAGAAAATGAAGCTCCATCTTTATCCTGAGTGTAAAGCTCAAATTCCACTTCACCTGCAGTGACGCTGCTGGTTTTTCCAAGTTAGGGATTTAAAAAATCAAGGTTAAGTGTGCTGTGAGGGAGGACAAATATTAACAAAGTTAGTGAAAAGAAACCAAGGGAGGCTCTTGTCAGGGTTTTAGATCAGTGGTAGGAGACTTTTGGCTTGGGGGCCGATACTAGCCCACACCTTATTTTTAACCTCTACCTTTCATAAAATAAAGTACCAGTTGGCTGCCCACATCCACCTTGAAACAAGTTGCTGATCCTATCTGGAAACAGTTCCCAGCTACTAGGGCTCCTGCGAATTCCTGCAATTATGTGCATTATTTACGATGAGCCTGCAAACCTTAGGAAAAGCCCATTAGTTGAGTAACAAACTTGAATCTGAAGGATTCCTGCTAATTGAAATCAGGTGAGATGAAGAGCCACCATGACTATACTGGTGTGGAAGGGAGAAGAGTCAGAACTGGCTCTCCAGACGGACACAGCCCGGCTTTCTTGTGGACCAGGGCCGTCCAACAGAACCTTGTGCTAACAGACATTGACACATCTGTACTGTTCACACCAGTGTGGTAGTTGCCAACCACATGTGGCTACTGAGCACTTGAAATGAGGCTAGTGTGACTGAGGAACTAAAAATTGAACAGTCTCATGGCCAGTTCTGTGACTGGACTACAGTCCTGTACTATAGAGCTCTCTGCCTCTTTACAGAGAAGAGTTGTTTCTACTTATGACTGGAGTACTCCTTTATCATTTACTGTAGATGCAAGCAGAGGCCTCTAACCACTAAATAATAAATTGTTCTTTTTTGTTTACAAGTCTAAAAATATCCTCCCATCCTAACACATACAGCTAGGCTTTAAAATTACAGGTTTTTAGAATAAAACTTATTCCAGTTTGATAAAGAAAAAAAAAAAAGGCCAACTATTCCATACAGAGCCAAGGTCAATTAAGAAAAGAGACACACTGGGTTGAACCAAAAACTTTGTGACCCAGAAAGAACTACCACTGTCTATCAAAACTACACATCTCTAAACATAAAACAGTTCTGGTGTTATAAACTCCATTTTTTTTTTTAATTTGCTAAGGGAAATGTATAACTTTCCTAATGTTAAGGAGAAAAAAGAAAATGTAAGATCTTAAATTTTCCAGCTGACTACAAGTTGTCACATACCATCTGTAACCTACTTCTCGGCCTCTCCTGGTATTCTCAGGTTTTCAGGACAATCACTAGAGCAGCAGCCTCGACGTCTCCTCTTCCCTGGCAGGTCCGCTGGTTTTGCCTTTTGATCCCTCCACCCACCCACATGCAGGCCGCCCTTGCCTCCTGAGCGGGCCCCTCACCTATGTCCTAGAAAGCTGGGCACCTATTATACGGCCATGCTCATACTACAGTTCAGGTAAGGGCAGTGATGCAAAAATGGGATGCTATCCACTCAACCTAACCTTCCAAGGCCCCTGACTGCTTTTAAGATGACACCAAAATTCTTCCTACTTAGATTGGCCAGCTTGTCTTCTAGTTCCATGAAGGCTCCTGCTCACCTGGCTCATCCCAGGACTTCTGTGTATATTGCTTCCCCTTCTCCCGAACATTCTTCTGCTCACTGCTCCTGTACCAAGCCTCCTAGAACCCTGGACATCAGTCCCATCACCTGTCTGTCACGCCCCAGAGTGCATCAGAAGAAAGCCATGCCACTCTCTGCGCGCCCCACCTCCTCCTCACTGCACTGCCCCAAGTTCACACTCCCCAATCTGTGGCAGGATTGACCTTTGTCTCCCCTAGCTCCACAGAGGCCCTGAGTGCCTGCTCTTGCTCGTGATTGCCTGGGTCAGGAACAGAACAGATACTCAAAGAGCTTGAGACTTTGTCACCTCCTCTTTCAAAAATTAGGGTGAAGAAATGTGCCAACTCTTGTCAAAACATACCTATCCCTCCCTTGCCCGGCTTGGTTTTTTCTTCTGGAAAGTAGAAGAGTAGCCTGCACAATGGAGTTTTATTTTGTTTTTTTTGAGACAGAGTCTCACTGTCACCCAGTCAAGAGTGCAGTGTTGCTATTATAGTTCACTGTAGCCTTAAACTCCTGTGGATCAAGCAATCCTCCTGCCACAGCCTCCCAGGTAGTTTGAATTATCAATGCATGCCACCATATCTGATGCATTTTTCTGTTTTTTGCAGAGACAGGATTTCACTATACTGCCTGGACTGGTCTTGAGCACCTGGCCTCCCAAAGTACTGAGATTATAGACATGAGCCACCACGCTTGGACAACACCACATTAAAAAAAAGAAAATGCCTCTCTAAGACCAGTGGAATGACTCTGAATGTTTGTGTTCATTGTGGACATTTATCAGGACAAAAAGGTATAAAAATAGTTCTAAGTATTGTAGGCCATAGGTGCCAATGCTCAAAACTCTTTTGAACTTTAAGAAGGTAAGCATACAGACAAGTCACATTCATGATCTGGGAGAACTGCCTTCTTGTACCGAGGCTCTGTGTATGTAGGTACAATATTCACGTACAGCTCAGAATGTTATTTCACTATATTTACTTTTATGCATTCTATTGTTGTAACTAGATTTGATGAGAAATCCTGAATCTTTTCAGCACAATAGCCAAACACGGCCTAGTGATCCATCCTGTTGATAATTAATATGCCTTGATAGCACATAAGGAGGCAGCACAAGTGACCTGAACTGCCACCAGTTCCACTACCCGCTAGAAGGCAAATGCTCCTTTTTGAAATTGTACAAGGGAGCGACAGACAAGTGAGAAGATCACTCAGAGGTCACCAGGAGGCTCAGCTACTGTTGACAGGGTTGGAACTACCTGGGTGGGTATGCCACTCCTTCCACCCTTGCTGTAGTGGACAGAGCCACCACTGCTGGTCCTCATCACAGTCCCCAGAGGAATACCCTTATCACAGTACTCCGGGCAGCCACCACCCACTGACTGAAGCTGGCATGCGATTTAGCCTTCAGTTCTACCATGAGAGAGCCTGTTCAATGTGTTGTATGTAGTACGAATTATGAGGATCGTGGGGTGAAATCCTCAGGTCACAATCTGCTTTCTTTATAAGCTACAGCTTTAACACATAAGTCTGCTGGGGCCATGTTAATAATACAGGAACTAACCTTGGAAATGAAGTTATTGTGCAAAGAGCCTGATTTTCTTCTAATATAGAAGTGGCCTCCTTCCGGCGTTTTCTCATGTTGGCCTCAACTGTGTTGAATTCAGACATTGTTCCTCCATAGGGCTGCCCAGGCGTCCCTTCAATCATGTAACTCCCATACTCTGGTCTCCAGAGAGTAGGATGGCTATAGGCAAAAATAATTTAGTTCCATTGTTTGAAGTTTTTAAGGTCGTTAAAAAAAATTTAGAAATCATTAGGTATAAACAAAGCTAAGAATTCAGTCACAATTCCCAATAGTATTACTTTTCCATAGCTCTTCATCTATATAAGGGTTAAGTATTGGGTCCAAAATATTTATAAATAACTGAAAATGCACACAGGGACTCACTGTCCAGCACAAGCCAGACCAACTCCGCAGGGAGGGAGAGGGGGCCTGTGGGTGCCCAGACTGAAATGCAGCTTCCCCAAAAGTAGTGAGTGGAAAATGAACTAAAGGAGACATATCCGCCTCCTTCCCTTCCTCTGTTTAAATATTTAAAAAACATCCTACTGGCCAAACAAAACCCATCTGCAAGTTTTATTATGCAATATGGTTTTTGATCCCAGTTAACCTTTGGCAATGTGTATTTTTTTCCCTCCAGAAAAATGCTTAATAGTAAACAAGTGTTGAATTTAGTTTGCTGTACAAAGTGCTTTAATATATTAATGTATCTGATTTAGCACCCTAAAGATAGGTATTATCTCTACAGTGAGGAAGCTGAGGCACAGACAGGTTAAGTAACTTCCTGAGGTTATTCAGCTATTAAGTAGAAGAACAAGGATTTAAAACCCAAGCAACCTGGACTAAAAGCCTCTGAGAAAAGACTATGTCCTAGTAGCTCTAACACTCTCAAACAGGCCTTCAGCACCACAGCTTACTTTGGGTTTGTCCTTTCCCCCTTCTCTTGTAGAGTCTCAAGAACTTCCCCTCCAGACAGCAGCAATTGGACTTTCTTATTTTCATGATCAAAAGATACCAACATGTACTCCACCTATTGAAAACGAAAGTGAGAAAAGGTAAATAGATAGGTATACAGAGAAAAAACAAAACAAAAGCCAAAAGTGAGAAAGGTTAACGTTCTTCCAGATTTGAGCTCAGCGTAATCTTTAGGAGAAAAAGGCAGGGAGACGTGAAGGCTGGAAAGGATCCCCAGTAAGGCAGCCATTTTTGTTCACGCTACAGCGTGTGAGAAGGATCAGTCTGTGTAAAATGGAAACTGTAGAGGATAGTGAGTCACTAGCGGTACTGCTGGAGGACGAGAACTCTTATTCTTCCATCTTTTCTTTCCCCTATTCTATTTACTGTCCTATAAAAAGGTCAAGATAACCATTTTTATCAAATGTACTTTCAGATGAGTTTCAAGCTAAGGTTCTGTAAATTGCAGTCGTAGAGAAAAAAATTCCCCTTTAAAATTTACTATGTACTCAATTGTCTTATTATAAGTTTAAGAAAGTGGTTACTGGACATTCCCGTCGTGGCGGATTATTAACTTGCTGGCAGATTCTTTCCCCCACAGTATTTGTATGTAACAATACACATACAAGTCTCGAAGATCTAAAAGATGTCAACAGTCTTAGTGACTCTGCAATATGAGATCATATAGTTTTTAAAACTCATTTGTTCTAATTTTGTATAATAAATACTACCTTTATAATAAGTTTCTTTTTTTTTTTTGAGATAGAGTCTCACTTTGTCACCCTCTGTAAAGTAGTGTACCATCATAGCTCACAGCAATCTCAAACTCTTAGGCTCAAGTGATCCTCTTGCCTCAGCCTCCCAAGTAGCTTAGACTACAGGAGCCTGCCACAATGCCTGGCTATTTTTAGTCTCGCTCTTGCACAGTCTCAAACCTGTCATCTCAGGGAAATCCACCCGCCTCGGCCTCCCAGAGTGCTGGGATTACAGCGTGAGCCACCACACCCGGCCCCAAACACCTAAAACAAAGGTTTTAACTTAAAAATCTTACTACTCCTTTTCTTTAGCATCTTTTTTCTTACTCTTATTTTTTTTATTTCAGATTAATAGAAGGGTACACACGATGATGTTACATTGTTTGCATTTGTACAGTTTGAGTTGCAGTGGTTTCCTTTACCCAGGAAGTGTGATGGCAGATTCTGTAATCATTCTCAGTACAAGTTCCACTTTTGAAGAGTTAAACTATAATCATAAATAAATATATCAATCTGAAGAAGTTACTTCAGGGGTTTCAACACTTTGATTTTGGTTTGTTACAAGTAATTTAAAACTTCTCCACTCTGAAGTCATATGAAATTAACAACGCAGGGCACACCATGCATTTATAAGAATACCTTATGGTGGAATTTTGATAAAAATAAAGAGTTAAATGCCAAAGTAAGACTCTTCCAGGCAGAGTACAACTAGAACCTGCTTTTCTTTCCCCTGAAATTGCATGCTTCAAATCACTACAGTTGGTGTGAATAGTTAAGATCGTGAATCTTTATGTGTGATTGAAATAAAACCCATTACCTACCGGCAAGTGAAAGGCATGAACTGGATTATTCAGGCAAACACTTGAAAACACCCTTTACACAAGGCACCAAGACAGTTACTCTAGAGCCGAGGTGGCAAACTGATGTCCCACAGGGCAAACCAGTCTGGTGTGCTTGGTTTGGCTTCCACCAGTCCTTTAAAAAGGGGAGAGATGTGCAACAGTATATCCACCATCTCTGGTATGTCACATGGAAATCCAGGTTCTCACCCTTAAACACATCCAGAAGCCCAGCAGCACTGGGCCTAGCTCTGTTGGGCGGGGGTAGGGGCTGCTCTTTTGCGGGGTACATTCTATCTCCTGATTTGTGTGTAGCTGACCTGTCTGGTCCTGGAAGGCACTTGAGGCAGCCATCTGCATCACTGAGAAATGGTAACATGTAAGAGGATGTTTTGTTCTTTGGCTAAGAGAAAAAAAATGTTAGTAACCACAGGAAATTGCTCAGCAGGTTTAAACAAAAAAAGAAATTGTCAATTAACTCTTATTAGTTGTCTTACTGATGAATTTAGGTTCCCTTCAGAATTTTTTAGTTCAAGAAATGGGTAAGATCCCTCGATTTAGGTTCAGGAAGCTGAAATGTGGTATCTGTCCCTGCATGATTACTAATTGTTAAGGGCTGCCAACTATAGGCTGCAGACCCCCGAAGCATCTAGGTTGCTAGAAAGCATGGAGGGACCCACAAATACTGCTGAACAGCCACAACTATGCAATAGGAAACTAAGCTTCAAGGTGGATACATGAAAAGATCTAAATAGTATATGAGAAACAAGTTTCTGTTTAAGTGAGCATAATGGAAAGGGTGTATTTTCATACATAGATCCTGACCTTAAAACCCAGCATATGAAAGTAGACATGATCACCAATTTTCCAGGGGGGCAAAGCGGCTCAGAGAAGCTGGGTAAGCTACCCAAGGCCACTCCCATCTCCCTGGGATCTGAAGCCAGTGCTGCCTGACCTCAAGGCCCAGCACACCTTGCTACCAGAACTACAGAGGATGCCAATCTTGGTAAGAGATGTTAAGCTTTTTATAAAAGTGTTATAAGCTATACAACAAGGTAGGAAAAGGTTATAATACCGGCCAGAAATATCTCAAATTGATTACGCTTCAATTTTATGAAGTGGGCCTAATACTGTATCATAGAAATGGAAATGTAACCTATAGTTACATTTATAACTATTGGTTATTATTTTTTTTTTTTTTTGCACCATAGTTTTAAACAGATGAATTGACCCATTTCTTAGAGCCAGGGCAGAGCCCACTTGCTCTGTGTAGCATTCCTAACTCTCCCAGCCAGAAGGAATCTGTATCTTTTACTTACAGACTTCAATACATCTGCCTGGCATCATATGCTACCAGGATTAAGTTACCCTCTTAACCAGTACCATGCTCCCTAAAGAAAGACAAGGACATAGGTTCCTAGTTCACTGGGTCTGTATCATTTATCTATTACCAAAAGAGCAGTAAGTTTTGCACCAGTTATACAAGCTAAAATTCAACAACTTCAGTTAGTTTCTTAATTTTGAAAAAAATTGAAATCCTTTGTTTCCAAATTTCCTTTTAGCATACAAGTTTAAAGCAAGAGTAAGGCAAAAAAAACAAAAGCTCAAATTCATTATGAGTTTTATATATCAGCAAATGGATGACATTTAAAATGTTAACAAACCGCAACTCTTAATTAAAAACAATCGCTCCATGATATCATTAAGCAAATGAAACAAAAACATAGAATATTTACCAAATGAAAGGGGGAAAAAAATGAGACTTACTTTTCAACTAGAAGTCACAAGAATTTACTAACTATTGGGTGGCGCCTATGGCTCAAAAGGGTAGGGCGCCAGCCCCATATGTGGGTGGTGGGTTCAAACCCAGCCCCAGCAAAAAAAAAAAAAAAAAAATTCACTGACTATTTTTCAAATTCAAATTCAAGGCCTTCTGAAGTCCTCATCCTCTATAATCACCCTGATCTTTCTGTGTCACCCTAAAAGTCGTTCTTTGACCACTTAGCTTTTTGCTATTTAATCACCCTGTCACCTCAATACATTTATATTTATTTCCAATTCTAGTTCACACTGATGGTTAACTAAATCTATAAAAGCCACACCACAGCTGGATGGAGTTTGGTTCAGTAACCTAGATGGTGCAAGATTATGAAAAGGGACAGATACAGTAGGCAGCGCTTTTTCACGCTAAAACATCTACAGCCACAATGATTTATTTTGTGATTTCCGGATTTGTCCTCATCATAAACTTCCTTTTTGCATCCAAAGGATGAGAGGAACAAATTCAAAGAGAAAATAAAACAGAGGCCCTTCTGCATTACAACACTGATTCCAAGGATTAAACTGCACTCGCTTCCTAACTTGAACAGCATCTAGGCTGTAAACCTAGAATCCCAGCAACATCTCTCTGTACACTGTGCACGTACCCCATGTGAAAGTACACAGCCAAAGAGCAGCATCAACGGGTCACGCAGCTACAGTTCAAATTTGCGTGATTAACATACCATCTCGGAAATAGGAAAAAACCCCACTAAGCTCTATTCTCCACAATACAGGTCAAAACTCACCAGATGTGACCTTGGGACACTATTATTTGGCACCCATCAGTTATCCTTTTAAATGTGGGAGAACAGGCCCAAGGAAAATACCCAACCACTTTGCAAGACACTCATTTTAAATATGCACTACTGCTCCTACAAATGAAAGTTACAATCCCTTAGATTTCCATTACTAAAAGGCTAAATTTTATCCTACTAGAATAAAAGTCACTAATATTCCCGAGCTCTTGAACCGAGGACAAAGACACACATAAAAGACTAGAATGAAAGTCACTAATATCTCTGAGCTGCCGAATCAAGGGCAAACTCGATTATGTACTTTGCCTTATGTGTTACATAGTGTTGCTAGGCACAGCCTGGACATAATCCTCAAGTTGTTTAATGCAGGTTTAAACAGGGCGAGGTACTTTATGTTCATCTGAAATTAGGCCAATAAAAACAAAGTATCTCAACTGAGGGTGATGTAAGTACTCAGTACAATGCTAAACACAGAATAGACAGCAAACTACCTGCGGCAACGAGGTTTAACAGTTAATATTAACTGACGTTTTTAGGATTTACATTAAGTCTTTAGATGGTATTTACCACTAGTATAAAACAAATTTTCATTTGTTTTGCACATTCTGATAACTTACCTTAGCGATGAGAGTCTCAGGGAGCTCAGAATTTGAGAAATAGTTGACCTTTGTGAAACATAAATTTCTTAATTTCTACCACCTTGTGATAAAAACTGCTTACTTAGGAGACAATCTAGTTCTGTAACAATCAGAGCAGTTACAGGCAGCTCCCCATTTAGGGGGTGGAATTGCACTTTGAGAAAGTTCCTTTGTTAGTTTCCATGTAAATCAGAACTAAAGTATTTCAGCTGTCCCCAAAGTATTTAAGCTATCACATACCTGACCTCTGGAGAGAAGGAACCTGTCACCAAGTCCTGGAAGGACAATGGCTTGTGAGGTCTTTAACATTCTGCCCAGATGGTAGCCCGAGGACTCTCCCCCTCTCATGCGCTAGGGGGCATCTGTGTACAGGTTGTCAGAACAAAGGGGGCAAGGCTGTGAAGGGCTCCACATGACTCAGTGGGGAGAGTGACCATGCAGCCCCCACCGGAGTCTGGGGTTCATGGCCAGCTCCTCCGTTCCACTGTCTGCTCTCTTCCACTGGCCCAAGCAGTAGTTCAATCTGTTTGCTAGAAGCACCTGCTGCTTCTCAGAGACCCAGTTTCCTCCTGACACTGACTCCTAAACAAGCCCACAAACTATTTTGACAGCTCCTGCTCTAGTCAAGTTGATGACTAGTCAGTGCCAAACACGGAAAGCCTGGAAGCTCCGGAGGCTTCCCAGAGGAAGCACCACGTAACATAAGCGGATTCCCGGAAGGACCATCTGGGCAGAGGTGAGGGTCTAAAAATCTTTAAATATGCACACAACCTCCACTCCTCCCCCGGGATACTGGACTGCTGACTGCAGCACGATCACCTGTCTGGCCTGGCAGAGATGCAGATCAACTGGGCTGCCCTCCATAGACCAAGCCACAATAGCTAGGGATAGAAGGCTATAAGCTGTTTTAAAGTTAGGGATTGTGCCTTCTGCCCAGAACACTGTTTGCTCACACAGCAAAACCTGAGCAAAAAAACAGCACAACCATGGAACTGGATGGCTTCTGTGTCCATGGCTAGCATGGCACCTAAAGCCGAGCATCCACAGAGGTGCTCGCCACAGTGAGCCATACACAGAAGGCCTGAGTGACAAGACCATAAGAGCTGCTGCACTTAAACGATAGCAGAAAATTCAAAAGGCATTTCTAATTCAGAAGTAACAAGATTTGATATGGCTCCAGAATTTGGTTTAAGGTAGCCTCCTACATTAGACATCACAAATAACAAAACCACTGTTTTACAAGGTAAGCTTTGAGTCCTTTGGGGGGACCAGCAAGTACAAAGTAGCAACTGTCATGTGTGCACTTTTTGTATATGATCTATTATATGTGGTGATATTTTAAACTGGTGACTGTTGATATATTACAATTAAACCACCCTATGTCTTGAAAAGATAGTATTTTAGACTGAACTGCCCAAACATTATCAACTTCTTAAAACATTTCGTGTATTTTGAGGAAATAGGGCCCCCCCTCCTTTAACTCTGAAATGCCAATTCATACCACAGAACTACATGATACCTTCTAGGGGAAGTTTACACTTTTAGAAAGCAAAATAAATGTGGCCTTGCCCTGACCTGTTCTGCTGGCATCCTAGATGAGGACTCTGGCTTACAGAGCAGGTTGCCTTTCATTCATAATATATTAATTTCAACCATAACACTGTATTAAAAATATCAATTTCCCGTAGAATTCAGCAGAGCACTTTCCTTGACATTATCTTGGCTCACACAGAGAAAACATTCTTCACATACCTAGTTTAGTGATAGGAGGCCCAAGTGAAAAACTGAGACTTTAAAAGAAAATGAGAGTTGCAGGAAAAATTGGGAATGTCATAAAGAGGGAAAATGATATCTTTCATTAAAGGAAAGAAAATCGTGTCCACTATGCATATGTACCCAGTAGGCACATGTGACTATTAAACCCAAGAGAAATCTGAATCCACTAATTCATTCCTGTTGTCACAAAGGAAATCCTTGAATAAAGATCTGCTTTTTTATGCCCTTACAGATGGCATGAGACATTGTTTACTGGGCCTCTGAATGTGTTGGCTGATTTTAGAAAATCATAACCACACTTCAGGCACATGTCAGTTTTAATTTTCTGACAATAGTAGAGACCGTTAAGGCACTCCTACCTTATGTCTGAACCAAATTTAGCAAAATTGAACCGGTTTGCTTATACAAACTAACATCAGAAAACATGGCACAAGTTACCCATGGTGGTATCTGCTGTGGCCACCAACACAGCACAGGCCCTCTGCAATTCAGAAACCTAAACCACAACACGTTTCCTCTTCATGGAACAATACTGTCAATGTCGGTAGCAGCTTGTAGGTTCTAAAGACAAGTGAATTCCTTGGCTCTTTCCTGAGAATATACTCTCCCTGTCCCCCAGTCCCAATCACCACGTGGCTGACAAGAAGGCATCCTGGTCCAGACAGAGGCTGCTTTAGATCAATTGCCCTGCAGAGTGGCCAGAGCTGGAGAGGAGCTGGGGTGCTGTAGGGAGTGACGCCTATGGGGAAATCTGTAGCAGCTCCCTGAGTGCAAAGGAGTTCAGGGCTGTACCACGGGGGCGTGACTATTCCTAGAGAGAACACGCACCCTCTCTGGGCGGCACCCAGCTTAGCACTTGATGCATGTCCAGGATGAGCAACCAAGCAAGCATATTCCCTTCTAAGGTAGTAGTCAGGTCAGCCTAAATTCAAGGACTACCAATGAGAAATACGAGAAATTCAGGATTTTAACTCAGAGCTACTGGTATTAGACTAACCAATCCAACAAGTGAGCTAATGCCAAACAGAAAAATTCTAACTCCAAAGTGACTTCTGTGCTCAGAAGGGGCCACCTATGCCCTCAGTGACAAGATGACAATGCTTCAAGCCCCCATGTTTAATGCCATTCCACCATCGGAAGCATTTGCACACAGATGCTCTTTCATCAGGCTCCTATTCAGTGGTTATACCTGATCTCACCAACAAAGTAATGCTAACCTCTAGGATTTGGAAGACTCAGACTCTTGTGAATACAAACTCTTTTTCTGCCATATTTGAAATTCAGGTTAAAGGACGAAAATATCAGAGACAAGAGGAAACCCCTGATTTAGGCTCTGACTCTGGTCTGCTACCTGCTACCCGGCGAGGAGGTTGGCACAGGCTGCATAACTATCCGATGAGGTCAGCCTGATTTCCCTATAAAGGGCTGGTCCTGCATCTATCTGCATTTTCACAAGGCTTGCTGGCCAGCAGATTAGCTGGGAAGGCCAAAGTCACATTACTAAACTTGTTAGCATTTGTCCTGCAGACCGAGAAATTTACCAAACATATTCAATGGTGTCATTCTGAAAGAGTGCTGCCATTTCACTAGGAAAGAATTACTGGCTATCTGGTACCAAAAAACTGCTTACGCCTGCATCTGTGGCTCTAAGATATGTTTACACATTAAAAAAAAAAAGCCCACTTCCTGCATGACCACCATCCCTTCCTCTGTGCTTCGTCTTTCCTCTCCATCTTCAATCTCAGCTCCAGGTGGAGCCCATTAAAACTGTCATGGAACTTGTTTCCTTCTGCCCATTTGGACAGCAGGATGTAGGGGAGCAGTTAAAAGTTCTGGCTTTCGAGTCAATCACTTTCAATCTCCTTAGTGCTTCACTTTCTCTTTTGTAAAATGGGGGTAATATGCTGGCCTCGCAGGGTCACTCGGGGAGGATTACATGAAATAATGCATGTCAAGTGCCTAGAACAGTGTTCAGTTCACAGTGCCACTCAAGTGCTAGTTAACCTGTTTGTGGGCCGTGGTGGCTTGTGATAAACATTACAAAACGTTTCAATAGACTAGAACAGAAATATCAGACTATGCCGCTCATGTGAAGGGAAGTACTATTTGCTGACAATACTGTTGACAAGGCTCTGATTGGAGGTACAGAAGTGAAAGCTAATAGTATGGAGGGCTGTCTGACTGCAATCAGGCAGACAAGGCCTTCATTCACCAACAAGGCCAAACTCGCTTCCTTCAAACTCTTAAATGGCTCACACGCTGCAAAAAACCCCCCCCCCAAAACCAGCACCTCTCCCCAAGAGCATTAGGGTTCATTTTCTCAGCCTCTTCCATTCCTTCCCCGCCCCTCCCCCCCCACACCCACCATGCTTGCAGCCACTATGGCCTTTTTCTGTTTTTCCAACCACCACTTCAGAGCCTTTCAAACACTTCTGTTCCTCCTGCCTGAAAGATTTTCCCTTGGTCCTCCAAGGAGCTGGCTCTAGTGAATCGAGTTGAGTGCCATCTCTTCAGAGGGACCTTTGCTGATCCCCCTTCCCATTCCCACCCAAGGCACCACCCGCTCCTGTACTTCCTGAAGTTGTGCAAGGTGATTATGCGGCCCAAAGCAGTCTTAATTTCCCCCCATTGTAGCTGCCAGAATATGTTTTAGTCCCTAGGCCTTAGTTTCATCATCTGTAAAATAAGAAAACGAATGTCTCTTCCAGATCTAAATTACTGTTTCTGTAATTAATGTCTCCCAGAAATCCCTTTAGTGTACGAAGACCTGTTTTTCTTCTACCCTTATCAAATACCGTGTTTCCCTGAAAATAAGACACTGTGTTATATTTATTTTTTTTTCAAGAAGACACACTAGGGCTTATTTTCAGAGGATGTCTTCCTCTCCATGCCGAAATGCATGGCACACAGACCAATAAGACCATCACTAGGTCTCATTATCAGGGTAGGGCTTATATTTAACAAATGCATAGAAATCCTGCTAGGGCTTATTTTTTGGGTAGGTCTTATTTTGGGGAAAACATGGTACTCTGCCTTGCTAGGAAGACAATTTTATTCAAGTGAATTGTCTTGTTACCCCAAGCTTACTCCTCTAGTGTGTACTCTTATGAAGTCTTGTGTATGTATCCACTGGAAATCTTTCTGAAATTGATCCCATCCTCCTCTGCTCTCAGAAGGAAGACACTGCACATATTTTCACTTATTATCAGGGCTTCAGACTTTATTAGCAATTTCGTTTCTTTAACTACGTTTACAACAGAGCAAGGCTCTTGGAAGCCACATCTGGACAAACTTTTCACAGTGGCTCTCAACTGGTCCCTCTCATTTCTGCCTCAACTGATTTCTTGCAGTTCATCCTGAGCTGAGAAACCGAGTGAGTAAGCTTACAGGACTGTGTCTCAGTAAGTGATCTCTGATATGGGCTGAGATATGCTTCTAGGAGTAAAGTGCATGAACTTTGTGCTTAGACGACTTTTGTTTACCTCCTAGTTCTCAGTCTATTTGAGTAGTGGGGCCAACAAATCCTAACTCCTGGACACAACACAACAATGGGAGGGCAGAGAACAACTCTGGTTAGCCCTGGCTGAGCTGCTGAAAAGTGTGTTAGAAAGTACCATAGCTTCTAGGAGTCTGGTTTGGGGAAATACGTGACCATTCAGAGAGGGAAATGAAGGCGCATACCCACATAACCTCAGAGGCTTACAGTTATTAAAAATGTAATTTATAAAGATTTTAGAAAACACTTTCTAGCATTTAAGGTCACTGTTACAGTCCTAAACTCTCTCAAGCACGTTAGAGACAGTCAGCTTTTACAGGTCTGTCAAAACCTTTGTCTCTGTGATGCTCTGGACACCCCAGCTGTGAACTCCATGGTAGAATCACAGCCCAGATTTTTTACAAGTTTCTAGGAAAAAGGCCACAGAGTCTCTCATTTTAGGGTTTTGTTTTAATACCGCTAAATCAGCATCCAGTTCATAAAGAAAGGAGTTAATTAAATCCAAAGGAAGAAAGAAAGAATCTGAGGGAGGGGACAAAGGGCAGTGGGTCTGTATGAACACTTATGTAATCAGGAACATCTATTTGGGGGACTCTTTTGTAATCTTATTGTGAAAATAAATTCAATTACCAAATCCTAACCATAACAGACACAAAAACCTAATATGAGAAGTTCTCTAAAGATCATCTGACAGAATGATCTCAGAGCCTCAGCCATGTGACACAGCAACCCAGATAACCAAGTCTCCCAGGTCCTGAGAAGGTGTATCAGAAATGGACCCCTTAGGCTAGAAATCTGAGCTTCATTACTTAACTCCTCACATTTAAACAATGCTTGAGAAACATAACCATTATATGGAGATTAAAGGTTGTCATTCTAATACAGTCCATCCCTTTCACTGTCACTACATAACAGGGATAACTTAGTAGCACAGAGACGCCACCTAAGTGACGATCCAAACTCACACGCCATCCCTGTCCGAGCCTATTTCCTTCTAAAAATTATAGTTAAGATCTCAAGCATCACATGAGCTGTAAAAACATGCATAGGCTCTATGGCATTTATTTTGGTTAGAAACCACTTTTTGCTCTCCCCGAGTCCTTAAGACATTCAAGATAGGCCACTGCCAGAGCTCCAGGGCCTGCCCGACTGCACAGCCAGTGGGTTCACTTCAGGCGTCCTTCCTGCATACAGCAATGCTACGCACCTGCACCTCTCATGCTAAATTTCTAAAAACCTAGTATCTGTGACTTTCTAATTAGATGACTTTGTCAGTTGCCAATAAAGTATGTTATCGCAAAGAAAATGTTAAAACCCAGAAGGTGACAGCTGGAGAAACTGAATTCTACTGTTTCTCGTATGCACTGACTAATTTTCAAAAGTTGTGTGAAATCTAAAGCATACTGAAGCAGTTAAAAATTAAGAGATAATAAATACGTAAGCATGCAATTCAAAAACAAATGGTAGAGTTTCTTAGTCTTATAGATGAGGAAACTGTGGTCTGACAAGGTCCATATCTAAGATCACATAACCAAGGGCTAAACTCTCAACTTCACATTGAGGATTACCCATAAAATATATGTAAACTTTCAGAATAGCTGTGTTTTTTACAAAATACCCAGTCACAGGATGAGAAGACGAACACTAAATGAACATTATAGGTTAACAGTTAAGAAAACCCTGACTTTAAAACTTAGCTGAATTTTAGGTGCTGGCAGGTATTATAAACCACAAAGGTAGCCAGACTTTGTCCAAAGTTTATAGACAAAGGAGTGCTGGGCTGAAAGACCAATAGTAAAAGTGGGAAAGATTTCCACTTCTAATAAAGATGGAATAACCAAATTTACTCTCCCACCTAAAACCACCAAAAAAAAAAAAATAGGAGGTAGAGGAAAAAATTAGATGAGAGTCATTTTCAAGACACTTGACATCAAATAACAAAGGGAAGAGATCCCTGAGATACTGGAGAAAGATTTAAGTGTGCCCTACAATTGTCCCAACTCAATACCTGAGAAGAGGTTTCGGCTCAGGGGCAGGACGACAATGCAAAGCCCAGTGGAGTTCTCGAACTGCAGAGATGCAACTGCAGGTCTGGGGCTACTAAGTCAACTAGTGTTCACAGGACAGAGGACCAGAAAGAAAAGTAGTGAAGTACACACGCATGTGAGGAGAGTCCTTAAAGCTGAGACAGGGTATATCCCTGCCGGCCAGATGAAATTACCGAAGGGCCCTGAATCATGAGTTGAGGACTGACAAAGGTCTTCCTCAGTAGAAAGGAATAATCAGCCCTAAACTGAGACCACTTTGGATCTGCCTAACCAACTAGAAAATAACATCTGAAAGATCTCCAAGTAAGCCCGAACAGGGCTTAAAATACTTAACAGGAAAAGAAAAGTATCAAACACCCAACAAGATAAAGTTCACAATGTCTAGCACCCAATCAAAGATTACTAGACATTCAAAAAAAAAAAAAATCAATTGGCTTGGCGCATGTACCTCAGTGGTTAGGCCGCCCACCACATACACCAGGGCTGGCATGTTCCAACCCGGCCTGCGCCTGCTAGACAATAATGACAACAACAATAATAACAGAAAAGATACTGAGGTTGACATAATGAGACTGTCTCAAAAAAAAAACAAAAAAAAAAAACAAAAAAAAAACACCCCATCAATTGAATCTGACCTGAAATGACAAAGACAGAATTGGAAGCCAAAGACATTAGTTGTTAGAACTACACTCCATATATTCAAAAAGTAAGCTTAATGAGGCTGCAAAATATATAAATCAATTTTATTTCAATATACTAGCAACAAACAGAATTGAAAAAATAATGCCAGGGGCAGTGCCTGTGACTCAAAGGAGTAGGGCACCAGCCCCATAACGCCAGAGGTGGCGGGTTCAAACCCAGCCCTGGCCAAAAACTACAAAAAAAAAAAAAAAAAATGCCATGATAGAATGGAAACTTAGGGATGATCTGACAAAAAAAAGATGTGAAAAACCCATACACCAAAAACTACAAAAACATTGCTGAGGAAAGGTAAAGACGGTGTAAGTGGTGAGAAATAATTACTTGTTCATATATAAGGATTCAGTATTAGTAAGATGTCAATTTTCCCCAAAGAGTTTCATACATTCAGTGCAATCTTAACCAAAATTCCAGCAGAATTTTTTTTTTTTTTAGTAGAAATTGCCAACTTGGTTCTAAAATTCACATACAACTTTAAGAAGAGTCAAACCAGCTGAAAAAGAACAAAGCTAGAAAGCTAACACTGCCTGCTCTCATGACTTATTGTAAGAGAGCAACTGGCATAAAGTTAGACAAATCAGCACAACAGCACAGAGTCCAGAAATGGTACTGCACATGGACCCCTGGAGTCAGACCTAAGGGCAGTGCCGCTGGCTGTGGAGAAAGGCTGACCTATTCAACAAAAGGTGCTAGAGAAACTAAAAAAACCCTTAATAGATACCTTGTATCATATACAAGAATATATAGGAATATATCAAAACAGATCATAGACCTAAATGTAAAACCTAACACTGTAAAACTTCTGTGAGAAAACAAGATCTTTATGACCTTAGATTAGGCAAAGATTTCTTAGATACTACATAACACTCATGATCCATAAAACAAATGGACTTCCTAAAAATTAAGAACTTCTGTTTTTCAAAAGAAACTGTTAATCCTGGGACGCCCAAGTGGGAAGATCAGGAGTTTGAGACCAGCAGGGGCAAGAGCAAGACCCCATATCTATATCTATGTATATATATATATATAAAAAACCCACACAGAAAAATGAGCTGAGTGCACGGGGTGTGTGCCTATAGTCCCAGCAGCTCAGGAGACTGAGGCGGGAGGATTGCTTTAGCCCAGGAGTTTGAGGTTGCAGTGAGCTATGACGACACCACTGCACTCTAACCTGGGCAACAAAGGGAGACTCTATCTACAGGGGGAAAAAAAAAAAAAACAAAAAAAGGCAAGATACTGTTAAGAGAATGAAAACAAACTGGGAGGAAATATTTGCAAAGTCTGTATCTGATAAAACTTACATCCAGAATACACAGAACTCTCAAAATTCAATAGTTTGAACATAAATGATTTTTAACACACGTCACAATAAATTACATACAGACAACAAATAAGACATTAGGAGATACTCAATATCACAGGTCTTTAGGGAAATGCAATCAAAAACACCATGCATCTATTATTAAATTAGTTAAAATTAAAGAGACTCTATATACCAAGTGTTAGCAAGATGTGACTGAAATGGAACTGGCATATCCTGCTCAGGAGAAAGCAAAGTGGTACGTCCACTTTGGAAAAGTTTGGTAGTTTCCTTAAAATTAAAACACACTACTCTTAGGTAATAATCAAGACAAATAAAAGCATAAGTCCGTCTAAAGACTCCTAGATTAATTTTCATTTAATTTTTTTCAGTGAAAAACTAGATATAACTCAAAGTGAATGGACAAAAACTAGATATAACTCAAGGTGAATGGATAAACCAATTGTGCAATATCTACAGAATGAAGTATTACTCAAGGATTAAAATGAATAAATTACTGACATGCAACTGTGTGGGTGAATCTCAAGATATTTACACAAAGTTAAAAAAGCCAGACCAAACAAACAAAAAAAATCTACGTATATGATCACTGAGCAGTGCAAACCAGCCACAGTGATGAAAGCAGATACAATGCCTCGTGGTATAGAAAGCGCCAAGGGGCACAGGCCATTTGTGGAATGATGGCTGTTTGTCATCTTGACTGTGGCGGTGGTTTTACAGGTGTACAAACATCAAAAGATTGTACATTTTAGATATGTGCAATCATTGAGGTATAATTGGCAAAATTAAAGTTGCTAAAACGTTAAAAAAAATACAAATCCATAACTTGGCTATGCTAGGAATGCAGAAATGAAGAATACTAATTAGCAAGCTCATTAAGATACAGCCCACCCCATGTTACCAGCAACATCAGTAATGCCCTACATATATAGTGGTTTTCTATCTTGAACAATATACACAGATGCCTCGAGTATGTAAAAATGTTTAGAAACAAATTCTGATGTTAGGGGCTCAATAGTTTGACATCTTTTCTCAAGATACAGGGGTCTGATTGAACATTTAGGTTTATGCTTCAAAATGGGTCTACGTACAGAATACCAATCATGAATATATCTGCTAATACCATTGAACAGTGAGGTCTTCACATGAAGGAATTCAACAGCGATACTGTGGGGTCATGGTAGGCCCTCAAAGATTCTTCCACAAGAGCTAGGAACCCAGCAGCAATAAAACCTTTTCTTCCATTCTACTCCCTTCATGCTTTTAAAGCCCAAACCTCTACTTATCCAAAACTACACAAAGATGTCTACAAAATATACCTTACAATACCGAAGTGTGCATCAGTGTTATACCTGTGTTTAATTTTTGTATTATTTTATATTTTGACTGGTGGCAGATACCTGGTTGTATATACTTGTTGAAAGTTCAGAGCATACAAAAATGGGCACATATTACTCTATGCAAATTATAATTCGATGAAATTAGTTTAAGAAGAAAAGAAAAAAGGAGTAGCAGAGAGAGGAAAGGGTGGTCGGGGGTTGGGGTCTCAGTGTACGACACATCTTTTGGGGGTAAGACATAAGAGGGACTTTATCTAACAAATGCAATCAGTGTAACCTTATTTCTTGTACCCCCAATGAATCCCCAACAATAAAAAAAATAAAGAAAAGGAAAATGCACACAAAACTCTAGAATAAAAACAGGAAAAAAAAAATTCTTGTCACCTCAGTGACTGTTGGCAGTTCTCTCTTTACTGAGCAATTAAACATTTACATCCATGTGTATTTCAAAGAACAAATGCTAATTTGAAATATGTACGTTATTAAAAACCTTATTCAAACTGGAAGGCAAAGAGTGTCTGATCCTCTCATTTGCTAAATGAGGAAACCAAGGCTCAAGGTCACACAGGCAGTTTGGCAGTACTAGGACCAGCACACAAATTGAACCCCCAATCCAGGGTTCTTTCCTGATGTGAGGAGATAAATACTGTCCTAGTTAGTAGGACATTGTCCTAGTAAGGAGGGCTGTGCATTTCTAAAGTTATAGGCTCTCCTTCCAACCATACCTGTGACCAATTTTAAAGTTTTTTTTTTTCCTTTTCTCAAATCCATGGCCTGGTAAGTGTAACACCAAACCATGAAAAGTAGTATTTTGATATTATGCTAATACAGTCCAACATATCACATCAAAACACAGTTTTCTATCCAGCAGGGCCATCCATCTCCAGGGGCCACACCCCACCCCACCCTTCTCGACTTTTATCTGCCCAGCTTGTTTGAGTTATTTCCCAAGGTTCTGCATGTAAACAAGCTTATCTGATCATCTAGGCTTCTGACCAGTCTTTAGACTCTTATTAAGTATATGCAATAAATTCCTACTAAGTGCAAGATTAAGGGTAATCTATTGTTCTTTTTCATAAGGCTTACCTCATCAAGGAAGGCTTCTATGAGACTGGGGCCTTCAAAGTCCTTTAATTGTAAATAGTTAACAATTTCCATGCAACCTGACACACATACCCCTTATGTTCACGCATGTCTTCAAATAAATGACTCTAAAGTTTTATATAATATTCTTCATATATTGCATTTCATTTTTTTTAAAACCTGCTTAACAAGTAACCTTAGCACTCCAAGGTTCACTGTGGCACTATACACAACAGCCAAGATGTGGCGACAATCTAAATGTTTGTGGATGAAATAAAGAAGATGTGGCATATACAAGCAATGAAGTATTACCCAGCTTTTTTTTTTTTAAAAAAGGAAACCCTACAATATGCAACAATTTGAATGAACCCTGAAGACACTGCGTTAAGTGAAATCAACCAGTCATAGGACAGCTACTACTTGATCCCATTCTATGAAGTATCTAAAATAACCAAACTCATAGAATCAGAGCGGAATGGTGGTCGCCAGGGGCTTGTGGGGGATAAAAATGAGGAATTGCTAATCAACAAGCACCAAAGTCTCAATTATGTATGACAAGGGAATTCTAGAGATCTGTACAATATTGCCCCATAGTTAACAACACTGCATTATACACTTAAAGAAGGCCTAGTTGGAATCTTCTAAATTTATTTCTCAACCCACTAAAGGATCATGACTTGCAGTCTGAAAAATAACACTCTCTCATAAAAAGGTGATTAAATTACTTTGACATAATTCTAAAAGAATAGAGGCATCAAATACTTAAGCATGAATGAGGCTTCTCCAGAGAACACCACACCTTTTCTCTGCCCAGAAGAAACAGAGATACCATAAGGAAGAATTGGTATCCGCATCCCACAGGTCAAGGGTGAAAGACCTGAGGGGAGACCAAGGTTTCGCTAAAGTGCCATTTCAGAAGAAAAATTAGGGTGGGGCTTTTTTTTTCTAGCCACCTGGGCAGTCTTCACACCATTCTTCCCTTTTTGTCAGGCTGCCTAATTTTAACTGGACTGTCTACACTTACATGTTGGAATGTTATTCTTCTCAAAAAATTCTACTCTACTCAGAGACATGACGGAAGCACAATTTAAAATAAATGAGCACCAGATTATACATTTTTATCATCTAAGACAACTTTCCTACTTCATGGTTTCTCTGAAGCAATAAGCTCCCCACACCCAGGACACGGATACATTACTGGGGTGGGGTGGGGGTGCAAAGGAAGACACAGGAAAGAAAAAAATCTAGTAGAAAAGACAGATCATAAGCTAGCAGACTGCTGGTAAAAAGAAAGCATCTCAAATTAAAAAAAAATAAATTCATAGTTTTGTATTTCATTTGTGATACAGTATCTGCATTAAGAAATTTGAAGAGGCAGTCTCAACAGTCACTAACAGTTTCACCGAACATCAACACAACATCAACACATTTTAATGTGAAGAGCAGTGCTATCCAGTCAACTTATTAAGAGTCTTAATACAACTCTAATCCTCCACAGATCTGCCCAGTATCATCTTTCCAAGAAATGTTATTACCTGGCTAAAATATTGAGCCCAATTGTCCCCCCATATAGATGCACAATACAAGTGAGAATTACTGCCATTCTTTCTTGTTCCTCCTGAACAAGTGGGAAGAGGCAGCAACCGCATTATAAACCTTCCCTCCATGAAAGCCCGTCAAAGTGGAAACACGTACTTCAAGGCCCTCCTACTCAGCTCTTCTCACTTTGATTTCTGCAACTACAAGTTACTTAAAAATAGGAGTTCCAAATGCTCCTCCTGCCAACAGGAGAAACTTCTTCTTTTAGACAGAGCCTCACTCTGTTGCCCTGAGTAGAGTGCTACGGCATCATAGCTCATAGCAACCTCAAACTCTTGGGCTCAAGAGATCCTTTGCCTCACTCAGCCTCCTGAGTAGCTAGGACTACACCTGCTCAAACCACCTCCCAGCTAGTTTTTCTATTTTTAGTAAGGGGGCTGGGGTTGGTCATCTTGGTCTTGCTAATCTGGTCTCCAACTCCTAAGCTCAAGGGATCCACCTGCCTTGGCCTCCCAGTGTCCTAGGACAGGTGTGAGCCACAATACAGATTCCTGGAAGGTCCTATACCAACACAGTAAATGGGCCAAAGATGGACAGGCCTGACGGGTATTTCTAGAGTAAGCGTCTGTGCTCCAGCTGTGCCACAAGTCTCCTATTGATGTGGTTCTATCTGGGACATCGAGTATCAAAGACATTACTGGTTTTTTTTTCTTTTTTTTTTTTTGATAGACCTAGATAAATGTCAAGACAGGCACAAAATTTTACCTCTGAATTGCTGAAGAATGGCCAGTTATCTTATAGCAGGAAGCTTAAAAGGCAGTTCACTCATCATGCCACAAAGTATGATGCAGACCGTATAAGGCACAAGGTTAAACCCTACAGAGGCAAAGATGAACAAGAAGTATAACGTCCCTGCTCTCCTTTGGTTTCAATTTTCCTTTGAATGACACAGAATACACAAACGAATATATAAAATGTAAGGTGCTGAAAAGGAACAATGAACTTCTGACCAAAACTGAAAAATTATCAAACACATTCTGTGTCCTTTTTCTTTTCAAAGTGTGACAGACCACTTTGGTAGAAGTAAGAATTACTAGTCATCATACTTTCCTAATTTTAAACAGCAATTCAGCTGTAGGAGGTGGAATTATCTTCCAATCTTAGAAATAAAAACACCTGACTTTTTCCCCAGGAGATATTTCGCACTAATGTAGCAGCTCAACACTTAGGCTAAAAGTAATAACACTAACCATTATATAAACTATTTACACAAGTGGCGAGCCATCTAAGGCAAAAGCTAAAACAGATGGGCCTCTCAAGACATAATTTAATTACTGCAAATACACGTGATTTTTAAGAACAGGAAGGGAAGGCAGAAAAGGCTAAGCAGTTTTAACACTGCTGCTTTTCCAGATCATTCCAATAAAAAATGGTTCAAATTATTCTTAATCCAGAGAACATCTCTAAGCAGAACACACGTTGAAACACTGATTTGTAAAGTTTAGATGCTGGACCTAGGCAATGGAAAGGCACAAACAGATGCTAATTTTGAAGGTTTAAGCATCCCCATTTAGTACTAAACAGGATCAGGGAAGGTCCCCATAGAAAAATTGAGCCCTAATTTAAAGCTGTAAAGCGGAAGGGTGGCGAATGAAAAGTTGAGAGGTTTAAGACACCTGCCTAGAACAGTGCAGAAACGGACATTCTCAAGACCTGATTTCTAAAAGCAACAGGCCTACTAAGACAACTTAGTCTCTCC
The DNA here is from genome assembly GCA_963574575.1 of Galagoides demidoff. NCBI lineage: Eukaryota > Metazoa > Chordata > Mammalia > Primates > Galagidae > Galagoides > Galagoides demidoff. The sequence goes on from CAUYQV010183417.1 coordinate 37,729, forward strand.
CACATTAATAGCAAAAGCGACGATTTTGAGACCGGACGGGTACCGTTCGCAGTAGTTGCCGATCTTTAGATCAAAAGCTCGCAGTACCTAATGTCACTTTTTCGTTCTCACTGGTAGGGCTACCAGCGCCCAACCCACGTTTGGTGAATGAAGGGGAAACTCCAGAAGAATGAATGAATAAGAGGGAGAAGTCTGGCCAAGAGGCTCAGGGCAGGGCCCGCATAATCTCAATGGCGCTCGGCACTGACCCTGGCGAAGAGGCGCCCAGGGACCCCTGCGACGCAGCGGAGGACTGAACACCGCAAAGGGGCTGGGGGCACAGGTCCAGACAAAGGCGGCGCGGGGTGGCCTGACACGGGTGGCCGGCGGGGGCGAGGACCGCGGGCGCTCACCTCGTCGCCCCACTTGAGAACGTCCTTGTGCCGGTCCTTGACGGCGTGGTAGATATGCAGGAACTGGAGGATCCCGTGCCGCCGCACGTGGTCGGCGTGGCGCTTGGTCTCCTCCCAGCTCAGCGGCGAGCCCTGGGACAGAAGCCCCATGGCCGCCTCCTCCTCCTCCTCCTCTTCCTCCTCGGGGCTGACGGCGGCCGCTCGGTCCGGGCGCGAGCCGGACACTCAGCCGCCCGCAGAGGACGGCGGCTGCTCCACCCCAGGAGGGGCGCCCACGGACCGCGGCCGGAGGAAGAAGGGTTCCGTCTGCTACGGTTCCCCGGCGCAGGAGTCCCTGGCGCCCAGGTGACAGACCTGGGGTCCGGCGCACAGCGCGGACAAGAGGCAGAAAACGGGAGGCAGGCTGGGCGGTTCTCGGCCTGGTGGCCTCGCCCCTCTCCCGCCCTGGCTCCCGCCCTGCTCCTGCTCCGAGGCGGCGGCGACGGACCCCACGGCCACAGGCCAGTAGCAGCTCCCGCTCCTCTTCGCCGGTGTAGTGCACTGGTTTCTTCCTACTTGTGACCAAAACCTGCGCCGCTGCCGAGCATGCCCAGTCCCAGCCTTCGCTCGCCGCCCAGGGACTGGATTTGTCGCTCCGGGCTTTATAGACCACGGGCGTGGGGGGCGGGGAGAAAAGGAGGCGACGCCGGGGCGGAGGCGGGGCCGAACCGCGGGATCCCAGGCGGACCGAGGGGGAGGTGTGGTTAGGGCGTGGTTAGGGCGGAGTCCAAGGTGGGGCGCGCGCCCGGGAAGCTGGAGAGGTCTTGGCTTTTTTTTTTTTTAATTTTTTTTAATTTCAACTTATTTATTTCAACTTATTACTTTGAAGGTTTTTTTAATTTTTTTTTATTACTTCTTCCTCCTGTAGTGTTTTCTTGCCCCCCCATGTAGTTGGGATCACAAGATCCGGCTGTCTTGTCCTGTTGTTGTTGTAGATACAGGGTCTCATGCTGGCTCTACTGGCTCAGGGAGGCTTAGCTGGTCTCCAACCTCTGAGCACAGGTGATCCGCCCGCCTCGGCCTCCCATAGCGCTGGGACAACAGGCGTGAGCCACCACGCCCGGCCGAGGTCTTGGCTTTAAGTGAACGCGACGCGTGGAAATCCGTTTTCCCTAATCAAAAGAAATAAACTCCAGGTTGGGGAAGAAAATTGATTATTCGAATTAATGAAGAACCCATCATATTTTTTAGGTGGAAAGGTCCTCACATTTACGAAATCATTAGAATGTGTTGACAAAAATACTAATTTGGGAGCCAGGTGAAACATACTCAACTCTAGGCTCCACAGCTAAGTGCGAGCCTTGGAGCAAATTCATTCCGTATCTGCATTAATCCTATCTGTTAAGGATGTTGTAAGGATGTGTATAAGTATTGATGGTCAATAAACTGACCTGGTATTAAGAAGAATCAATTTGCTGATGTATTATTTGTTATTCTCTAAGTTAAACATTTGATGACATGTTTTCTGGATGGCACAGGCACCATTCATTGCAACAAAAGGGACTTTGTCAACATTTCCACCATGTGAACTTGAGATTCATCCATTAAGTGATCAAAATGATGTTCACTGGAGCTTACTATGGGGGTAGAAGACGCTAGGAAAACTCAGAGTTGGCCTTATCTTCAAGTGAAAGGGAGGGAAGGAGGTACTTTGGCTCCAAGTAATTGTTCCATAAATATGTGTTGACAGAGCAACGATGATTTGACAGGTTGGGAAAAGTGACAGCAAGTAGATGATGCATATAGTAAGAACAAAAGTATGCACTACAGAGTTCACATTTGGTAAGCACTTATTTTTGAATGAGAACATGATAGGAGTCTCTTCTCTCTTCAGCCTTTGTATTGAATGTCCCATCCCAAGACATGGGGACATGGACACCCAAAGTCTGGCTGTACAGACACAGGGGATCGGGGTGGAGGGCACCGGGGGAGTGTATTCAAGCTCAGGAGATGATGTTTCAATCCCCAGCAGGCAGGAAAGAAAACATGCCAATTTTATTTCATCCTAGTTTTTCCACAGCCTGGTCAACAACTTCAGCTACTGACTCCCACCTTCCTTGTGCCCTCCTACCAACTCTCCCAGGCCTCAGCAGGCCCTGGCACTCTGATTTTTTTTTTTTTCTGCTTGGAATTCTCTACCTAACAGACTCCTGTTCATCTTTTCGATCCCAGTTATTCTTCTCTGTATTTTAGTTGCCTTTGTACATTAAAAATAGGATCATTTAAAAAATACCTTCAGGCTACTCAGTCACTTCTTCTGGGGTTGAGATAACTTGCACCTTTTCTTTTAATTCTAAAAAAAGTGCTTGGTATGGAGTAGGTGTTTAATGTTAGCGTCTCTGTGGAAAGGAGGGGACTGCAAGAAATAGGGTTTCGAATGCAGGTAAGACAACCAAAGGATTATTTGGTTATTCTCATAATTTTATCTCATATTTCCATACACCTGTATTGTTAGTGAGCATTTGAAATGTGGCTAACATGACCAGGAAACTGAGTTTCTCGTTTTATTTAATCTATTTAAATATAAATTTAAAAATGACATTCCACTTGGTTACTGGAAAAACTTTTAAATTTGGAACAAGTTGGGAAAGTGAATCCACTTTTTCAACTGTTAATTTTATAAAATTTAATTACAGATCAAGTATTTCCAATGAAAATTCAGTGGCCCAGGAGATGTGCAATGCGTGTAACACAGATTCCAGGACGTAGTAAAAAGAGAATGTAAATATCCCGTTTAGATTTCTATACTGATTACAAGTTGCTATCATAGTATTTCTCACATTTTGAGTTAAATATGTAGCATGTGATTTAAATTAATTCACCTGTAGCTTTTTAAAAGTGGCTACTAGAAAACTCAAGATTAGATACGTGGCTCAATATTCCACTTTGTTGAAACAGTGGTGATGTGGACCTTGATTTACACTTTGCAAAGCACATTTTCCCTTACACCTGCTGCCTTTCCTCACAGCGATACAGTGAAGCCTGTGTCTTAGAGAGGGAGAGTGCCACTCTCATTTTTTTTTTTTTATTAATTGATGAGACTGTCACTCTCATTTGAGTAAGGAAACAAGGACACAGGCGGTTGGGGAGAAAGTTCCAGTCTAGCCGAAGCCCTAGGCGATACTAAACGTAGTGAGAGTTTAACACTATACTATTTTCCTCTTCACCGGATTATGGTTCACAGTGACATAAGGTGGCCTCTCCCACCTTAACCCAGAATTTTCGACCTAGCAAAGGTCCAGGGGCTTTGGAGGATCCCAAACCAGGTGCAGGTATTGTTGCACCACAAGGCCGTTATGCCAAATTTAAACCACTGATCCCCTCCATGCCTTTAGCAGTCTCTGTCACGAGAAGAAAACAAACACTCCCAACACGGATCAAGGGAAGTCATGTTCAACCACTGTCATTCCCCTCTGTCAGACAGCGTTTTGCCTTGTAAGTCTCCACTTCATTCCGTGGTTTGCACCCAAAGCCGGGTTTCGACATCCGGAAGTGGGTTTTCGGTGGACAGCTCCATCAGGGTTCTAACAATTACTAAAGGGAAAAGAAGAGCTCCTACTTTGCGGTTAGCTCCTCTCTAGGCAAATTTATTTCTTTCGCGGAAAAACGCCAAGCCTCGCCCGACCGGAACCCACCCTCGCCCAGCGGCCGTCCCGCTCCGCAAGCTCCGCCTCCCGGGCGGCCGAGAAAACCTGGACCGGAGTCCGGCCACGGGGGACGCCGTGCAGTCGCCGGGCCGAGCTGAGCATGCTCAGAGAGCGGTTCTGTCGCGGGAGGAAGCGGCGCGGGCCGCGGGCGCTGCACGCCGTGCCGTTGTTGTGATCCAGCCCCTGCCACGTGACCGCGCCGGGCCCGCCCCCCGGCGCGCGGCACCGCCTCCTAGTGACTCAGCACTTTGTGCGAGCTCTGTATTGGAGGTCAATCCCCGCGACGCTTCTCCGGGACAAAGTCTGCGTGTTACTCCCGACCTATGGGCTTCTGCTGGTGGTATTGCAGCACACTTCAGACACGCCAGGTTTCGGGCCTCCACGCAAGGAGGAAAAAATATTTCCCAGTGGCCACACGGTTCCCAGTTTACCCTGAGTCAGCAGCTTCGCGAGGTCAAATGAGTAAAGCAGAGGGGTAGCGCTCAGGGAATTCTGAGGAAGACCCTTGAGGCCCCCTGTCCCTACCTTTACTGCACCTTTTGGCTTGAGTCCCATTTGACTTAGATAGTCTGTCTCCTGGGTGGGTCCCAGTAAGTTACTCTGTGTGGCACACCTGCCAGGCACGGTGAGCTGGAATTTGTGGGACAGACCTGGCGGTTGGAACGTTTTAAAGCTAAGACAACTGAGATCCAGTAATGCAAGTTAGTGGCTATGTTGAGGTCTGAACTATAATGTGATTTTAAAGTGAGACTCATGGCCCCCCTCAGTGTGACTTCCTGGGCCCTGGGACCTCCTCCATTACAGCCCTCCTCCTTTGACATACGCTTTCCTCAAAACTCTTGGGTCTGCCTGTGAAGTGCTTAAGAGTGTATCTTTTTTAGTTTCTTAATCAGTAGAAACAGTTACTTAACTTCAGTGTACATGGGTAAAGTGTGCAAGATGTAGAAGAGATTTTCTCTCTGTAATTGATTTACACTTGGAATTTGATTTGATCATATTCAAAAAGGTCCCGGCACGTCTTATGATAGAAAATTGCCTTATGATAGAAAAGCGGTAACCAGACGCCCGGGGATTTTGCCCCAGATGGGAGGGTAACTTGATCAGTCGATCTAATCAAAATTATTTTTATCATCAGGGATTCCTTCCTCTTCACCTGTCTGAGAGGTGAGAGTCTAGAGAAGATCAGGTTTTCCTTCCAGCCTAAATATTCTCTGATATCATTACTAATACTAGTCCAAAAAGTGCAAATCTATTTGTACTATGTTTCTAACACATGCACTGTTGTCATGAAGTCAAAAAAGCAAAGAACCTCTTTTAACTCTAAAGAAAAGGCCTGTGAAGTCAAGTGAAGACCTTTTCTCAGGGTGGAGAAACTTGAGGATGCCAACAAACTTGGGTAGGAGCCAACAAGGAACAATGTGGAAGGGAGAAAAGGTGTCTTTAGCAGCAACATCTTTCAGGAGACACAACTTGATGGGATTTAGAGCACGTGGGAAGTGATGAGCTTTTTTTTTAGGAACAGTATTATTGTCTTCCTACAAGAGGCTAAGGATGCCAAGATGATGTGTTGGGATGGGATGGTGATAGCTGTGTCCAGTAGACTCACTCTTCTGACTGAAATACGGCTAAAGAAAACACAACATTTTATTATGGACATTTCCAATCAAGTATGAAAGGAAAGCACAGGGTGGAATGACTCATCATATGTGTATTATCCACTTTTGGTATGCTTTAGTTATTTACCTCTAATTAGTTTAAAGCAAATCTCAGTGGAACAGGATCTCAGGTAGTTAGGCTGTATGTGAGGGTTGAAGAAAGAAAGGAATGTAGAATGTGGTTGGAGCAGTTGATACAGAAGGTGACCCAGGAACATGGAAAGGAATGAACCTTAGGTTAATCCTTTACTAAAAATCAATTTCCTTCATCCTGAAATTGGAGATGGTAGCCGTTAACCCAGTTGTTTTCATTTCAAATTAGCTATTACTGTTCCAAATTATGGGACTTTGTATTTAAAAACAAACTGAAAACAAACAGAAAACCATGCTCGTCAAATGTGGTTTATACTATTACACAATGGCTGGCATGGATAATTACTATTGTTAAAGTAAGCCAAGTGTCAGAATGTGAATACATTCTTTAAGTCACATGGTATTAGTAATTTAAACATTACTAATCCTAGTCTCTACCTTTTCCTTCCCACATCATTCACCTATTTCACATAAAGTATGTGAACTTCATTCTAGATTAGGTAACACCAAATAATTGACCTTTGTACACAGTCCTTTCTTTCATGGATAATGAGATGTGAAAAAAATGCTATAATCATGATTATATCTTTGTAGAAAGGCAGTTATACTGAACATTGAGCGATTTTGCTTAGATAAGACCGGTTCCTAAATGTAAAAAAGGGTAATAACATAATTGTACTTCCTGAAGGTATTTTCCTGGCACTTACTTTAGCACGTAGGCTTAAATGTGATAGGTATCTTAGGAAAAAATAATTTTACTCGGCTCGGTGCCTGTGGCTCAATCGGCTAAGGCGCCAGCCACGTACACCTAAGGTGGCGGGTTCGAATCCCCAGCCCGGGCCCGCCAAACAAAAATGATGGCTGCAACCGAAAAATGGCCGGGCGTTGTGGCGGGCGCCTGTGGTCCCAGCTACTTGGGAGGCGGAGGCAGGAGACTGGCTTGAGCCCAGGAGTTAGAGGTTGCTATGAGCTGTGATGCCATGGCACTCTACCCAGGGGGATAGCTTGAGG
>CAUYQV010183418.1:0-17154 GCA_963574575.1 Galagoides demidoff
TCTGAGACACACTCCGATGTAAAAACCAAGAGGTGAGGTTTATTCAAACCTGGGTTTGGATTCTCCTGGTGCACACACCAAAGAAGAGCCTCGAACCCGGGGTGGAAGAAGCTTTTATGGGGTACAGAAAGCAAGAAGGGAGGGAGGGTACAAGTACACTTTTCATTGGTGTTAGTGATTTCACTAGTAAAGAAGGATTTGGATTGGTACAGGGGACTTCTTAACCGGGGCTAAGGTAGTGTAGCCTAATTAGGTAGTTGAAGGAGAATACCTGAATTTCAGTAGAAACCTATTACCTATTATGGGAGCTGTTCAAGGGACTGAAACTCATTACCTATTACGGTGGTATGGTAGCTGTCTGCCTAAAGTGTCTCAATCAGCGGCTTAATGGCTGTGCACGCAGGTGTGGGGGAAGGCAGCAGGGAGTGGCCCTGCGGTTTAACAGAGCTTATGCAGTAAATGACAAAATGGCGCTGGTCTGGCCCTTTCACTACCTAAAAGCTCAGCTTCTACCCCAATGGACTTATCAAAGTATTCATTCACCAACTCATTGCCGAGCAAAGAAAATTTTCTTTATTATCATTATATAGAGAAAAGCCTGTGAATCCTTCATCTTTTTCAAGCTTGTTATTTAAAAGGCTACTTATGACCTATTTCCCTTGTGATTGTAATGAGTCAGAGTGCTGAACTGTGTGGTGGAGGCCTTCTATTCAATAATAATCAATAGGCAGAGCCCTGACCTCTTTTCTGAGCTTCTATCTCATATGGATTGCTCCTCTCATCCAGGCAGGAAAGGCAAAGTCATTATGTTTAAAATTAATCTTCCATTCCAATTTCATCTTCTCCTGTTTCCTATTGCTGCTAACAGCACATCATCCTCCCACCTGCCATTTTTGATTCTCTCTTGCTGTTTACATTAATCTGGCACTTCCCCAAATTTGCTATGGGGATGTTAATGGAATTCCTGGTAGAAAAATGTTCTGTGGGCAAATGCCTTTAGGGAATCCCTATCATGGAGTATAACAAATGAATGTTCAAATATTAAAGACCTTGAGACATTGTAGAGAATGTTCAGCATTTCCTAGATTTATTTCATCATGAAATCACTCTTACAGGGAATATCTGTTCATATATCCCAGGATATTAGTATTTTATCCGAGAAATTTCTAAATAAGAGCAAAGGGCAAAATCTTAGTATTTATTGAATGTCTAGTAAGTATCACACATAATGTAAGTGGTGTTGATTTCTTAAAATACTGGTTCTACTAATAAAAGACCCCAAATGCCTCTCTTAGTAAACATATTTAGACAGAAACCCAACCTCATGATGATGAAATCAAGTATGAATTTACCTTAACAGTTAACAGTGATTAGCATGTATATTTTCTATATTTCTCCTTCATCTTTCTAAACAAAGAGTAACAGCTAGCTTCCTCTCCTTTAAATTGTCAAAGCCATTTGCGTTACATTTTACTCTGAGGTTTTCTATCAAATACTCCTAAAACTTATGGTCTTTAGTTTTAGCTATCATTTTAATGTAGGTAGAATTGAATATTTGTAAGTTATAATTACTTTTTTCTATGTGGTGACATCAGATGAGGGACTCCAGAGTTTTTTTTACCTTAGCACTCATTGTGTTGAATTCAATGTGCCAAATAAGTACCCATTTATTAGAATGTGAAATTATATGGGATAGATTCTTAACCTCAAGAACTATCAGAGAAAATTTGCATCTCATTAAACTTAATTTAAGTCTATATTATACAGCAGGTAGAATTGCTCAATAGGAAAACAAATCAAAAGAGATAACCTGAAGCAAATTTATTATAGAAAGATGTGGAAGAGGAAAAATTAAAGTTGTAATTGGAAAATGGGAAGAGACAAAGGACAAATTAAAGTGAAAGTATTTTTCAATATTGTAGTCTTTGGATACATTTGATTAACATTTTTATTAAAGATTTATTCAAGCTGCAAATAGATTTAATTCAGGTTGACAAGATAGTTGATACAACAGTGGGAATGAAAGATAAAGAGTTGATTGAACTGTTTTTTTGAGACCCAAGAATTGGTCATAGAAAAGTCATTAGTCATTACTTACAAAAAAAAAAAAAATCCACATAAAACTTCACAGTGTATGTAGTGGCTTTTTAAAAATTAAACTACATCAAACAAATGAATATTTCTAAACAAAACCCAAGCAAATACAGAAATCTGAAAGCATTTTTCTGTTTAAGCCAGATACAGAAAAGAGCATGGGGAAATCAAACAGTGAGGAGCATTCCTTTTCAGGATGCCTCTTCCTCGTGAGTAGTTTAAAGTCCAGTGGAGTGCACAAAAAGCTCTTTCATAAAGCAGGAAAGTAGAGAAAGTAGCTGTTGGCATTTCTTGTTTTTATTGAATTTACTGACAGTGTCTGTGAAAGAAAAGAAAGACCCAAGGAAATGGGTAGTTGAAAAGCAAGATGAGACAATAAAATAAAGCAGATGAAGTGAGCTGAGAAGCGGATTTAATGCCTCTCACTTCAGAGAAATCAGGCAGAGGAAATTATCTCATGAGATTTGCCAAGCAGATGGCACGCTAAAGAATCTTGGGTTTCCCTGAAGATGGGCTTACTTCAACTGAAGATCTGGAGTAGGGGAAGGGCTTTTTCTGACTAGAAAGTGAATGCACTGTCTTTCCTCTCAAATGCTGCTGAAGAAAGGTGGACGTGATGATTATTCATGGAAAAATATCAATGATGACTTTTGTTTTTTTAACATTTCTAGACTGTTAGAAATAAGCAGTAGAAAATGTATATTGGCTACTTAGTTCAAGGTAATACCTGAGTAAAATAAAAGTGTTTGTGGAATCAGGCCTTCTTAGAGAAGTGGTTGATTCCAAGGTGTGACAGGGAATATACAAGATGAGCTGGAGCATCTTGTAGTTCCAGAAAGTAAACACATCTCACACACACACGCACACACACACAACGCACACACACACACAGAATATGATGAGGATGTGTTAAAGGCAGACAAGAGTCAACTGAAAGAGCTCCAAATGGTCATCACTGGAAAATACTTTGAGCAAAAAGATAAATAAAATATGCAGTATTGGATTATAACCCAAAGTAGGAAATAAATATCCATGAGTTTGAATACTTGAATAAGTACATAAATGAAGGACAACAGACAAATCTTCCATGCAGAAGAAATTTTGAACAATTTATTTCAACGCTCCACCCTTGAGGAAGTAGAGCATAATTCCTAATTTGTTAAGTGTATGCTACACACAGTGACTTTCTTCCAAAAAGTACCACATGGAAAGGGGGAATGGGAGTAAGTTTACAAGGGAGAATCCTGATCCATACTCCCTCAGCCAGCTGATCAAGGTCAACACCAACAGCAATCAGTCATGTTGACAGTATGGATGTGATGTGCTGTGATGGCACTTCTGTCTTCCTCTAAAGCTCTATAGCTCCCATCTAGTCATGAGAAAAACACTGGATGATCCCACTGGAGGGACAACTACACAGTATATGAACAATCTTCCTCTAAACTTTCAAAATTGTTAAAAGCAAGGAAAGTCTGAGAAACGATAATAGCCTAGAGGAGTCTGAGGACACATGGTGACTAAATGTTGTGTGATGTGTGGGTTCCTGGAACAGAAGAAGAAGATTAGGTAAAAATCAAAGACACTTGAATAAAGCATGGACTTTAGTTAGTAGTACTGTGTCAACATTGGTCAACATTGTGACAAATGTTCCAAATTAATGATGATAGTAGGGAAACCTAGTTGAGGGGTATATTGAAACTCCATACTATCTTTAAAAATTTAAAATCTAAAATTATTCTAAAAGAAAAATTTTATTTAACCATTAAAAAAAGTATTTTTGATGAATGCTGGCCCCTAAAGATGTTGGCTGTGAAATTGTTACAAAGATGGAATAGCTGATGTTGATAAACAAACCGTGATGTGAAACTTGGTTTTGTTCATAAGTTAATCAGCTTAGGTGAAATGTCTTATCTTTTAAATAGTGGAAACACTTCTGTACAAATTCAGCAAAGTTAGCAGTTCCAAAGAAAAAATGTGGAGGGGAAAATAAAAGGTAGTTGGGCTACACAGATGCAAAGGTACTATGTCATTTTATTTGTTAAAAAGTTCAAAATATAGACCTCCCATTTGACTCTCATTGCTGGGCATCTACCCAGAAGAAAAAAATCCTTTTACTACAGGGACACTTGGCACTAGACTATTTATTGAAGTTCAATTTACAATTGCTGAAATGTGGAAACGGCCTAAATGCCCACCAACCCAGGGATGGATTAACAAGCTGTGGTATATGTATACCATGGAATAGTGTTCAGCCATTAAAAAAGATGGAAACTTTACATCTTTTGTATTAACCTGGATGGATGTGGAACACATTATTCTTAGTAAAGCATCACAAGAATGGAGAAGCATGAATCCTATGTACTCAATTCTGAGATGAGGACAATTAATGGCCTAGTACATAGTGGGGGGTGGGGGATGGGGAGAGCTGAGAAAGGGAAGTGGGGGTGGGGGGACAAGGGGTGTGGTACAGCTTTGAGGGGCGGGACACAATTATAAGAGGGTCCTTATCTATCAAATGCAATGAATGTAAACTGCTTCTGTGTACCCTCAATGAATCTCAATTAATCCCCAACAATAATAATAATAATTTAGGCAAAGCAAATCTAGAATGTTAGCAGTTGAAATGGTGATTATCTTTGGAGATGTGACTGGCAGGGGCAATCGGGCTTCAGGGAGCAGACTGACTTTTTTCTTGGTCTGGATGGTGGTTACTACACCATTTTGTGAAAATTGTTTGGGCTGTATGCTCATAATTTATTCACTTTTCTGTATGTATTTTATATACTATAAAATCATTTATTAAAGGAAGCAAGGGAGAAGTTTACCAATGTGATTTTTGTCATTTATCTAAATATGGACTGCCAGAGGTTCACAGTGGCCCAGTTAAGGATCTCATATGTGGTAGTGTTATGCAACTATTAGAAATATAAGTTATCCATTTATTTTTTCACTCATTCCATAAGTATTTATTAAACACCCAGTACTGGCACCAGGAAAGAATTACCCTCTCTCTAAAACCATGCAGACTGTATGGGAGACAGACCTACAAATAAACAACTGTAACAAAGTATGATAATTGCTAAGACGGATATGTGTGCACAGGTGGTGGTATTCTAGAAATGTTCTTTAGTTTCTTAGGGGAATCAGAGAAACTTTCTCAATAAGGAGGCAAGGTGAGTTAATACATGAGGAAAGAGTATACACTTGGCTAAAAAGAAATGGGTGTGGGTATGGGGAACAAAGTGGCATGAGGAGGGATTTCCAGCCAGAGGAAACAGCTAGAGAAAAGTCACAGGAGCAGAATTGCTTTTTGGAAAGTTCCTATAGTTTGGAAGAGTGTCAAGAAGTGGCGGGATCTGAGGCACTAGAAGGTGGCAGGAGCCAGGTGGTGAAAGGCCAAAATTCCATGCAGGAGGGAAGTGTCATGCAGAAGGAGGTGAGCTTTATGCAGTTAAGTAACATGACAAGAAATATTGATTAGAAAGATAACTCAAAGGTTGTGGAGAGGTATGCTTGGAGAGGGACACAGCTGGAAGTAAAAAAAAAACAGTGAAGAAGCTATGTAAGAGTGCAGGGCAGATGATAGCAGGTGGACAGACAGCAGCAGACAGATGTTGGCAGGTCTTAGTGGGGAGGGGTCAGGAAGGCGTCCACAATGACATCAAAGATACGAGTAACAATGGTGGAAAATACCAAGGAAGAAGTGAGTTCTGTCTGGGGTATGCTGATTTGTAACATCCAGGTGGAAACATCTAGCAGGGAGTTCAGGAATGGCGCCTAGAAGAATGATCTGGAGCTTTGAGAGTTTTCGAGGTAGAAATATAGTTGGTAATTAAAACTAAGGTCTCAATTTACCTGTGGAGAGTAAGTATAGTGAGAAGATCAGCATGGATGAAGCTATTACAGATAAAGGTACCAAAGAGTTGAAGTGGTAGGAGAATTGCTCAAATGTTTCACCATCTGTGGGTTCAACTCCTTAAGAAGGAAAGTATGGTCAACTGTTGGTGTGCAGAATGGCCTCCGAGCGGGGTAGAATCCAGAGTTTCAGAGTAGTGATGGAATGAGAAAACAGGGAATCAGGAGCTTGTGATAAGAGAGCACAGAGAGCACATAACTGGAGTTTAAAATTTTCAGGCTGGGTCAGTCTGAGCCATAAATAGAATATTAAGTTTCATGAGGGAAGGAGAATTTCACCTTGAATCTCCAGTAGGTTGGGCTGAGTATGACATATGGTAGGTGCTCAATAAATATTCAATGAATGAATGAGGTATTGCTGAAGTAGACTGAATAGAAAGTTAATGAATGGGATGAGGTCAAGGAAGTCTTTTGAAATTCTTAGAAAACTTGAGGAAGTGACTTTGATTTGTGCTTAACAGTACATGTCTCATGCGAAAAGTAAATTAATAGTTATTTCAGGAGGTTTCTATTGGATATGATCATATTCAGAAAATATTTTTTCTGTTTCCTCCTTTAGAGAAAATGATTTTATATTATGTACAGATGTCTATATTATATTCTAGTTAACAACATTCAGTTCTGAGGATTTCACTAGACCACAATATAAAAGATGCTTGCTATGAAGTCTGTAATATCACCTATGATGCAGTCTAGCTAAATATTTAACTTGAATATGTTAAGCTTGTAGCTTTACCTTTTAATTCATAGGAAATGCAAATGGTATAAGAGTAAACTAAACGATACCATAAGGAAATAACCCGTTAAATCTACAAGATAGCACATTATCTTTTATAGAACAATTGACCCAGTTTATTCAACAAGTCAGTGAGGTTTAAAAGGGGAAAAACAAAAACAAAAACCCAGGGGGTTCTTCTAGATTAGAAGAGGAACCCTGGATTGGATCTTCGTTTGCACCAAGTAATTGCAAAAACATTTTGCAACAATTGGAGGTATTTGACTATGGACTGGGTATGAGAAAAATGAAAATTTATTGATGTGAAAAGGTGTGGATGGATCATCAGTGAATAAAGCAGGATATAAAACATTATATTATAAAATATAATCTGATGTTTTTTGAGACAGGATCTCTCTCTGTTGCCCAGGCTACAGTTCAGTGGTGTCATTATAGTTCACTGCAACCTCAACCTCCTGGGCTCAAGCAATCCTCCTGCCTCAGCCTCCTGAGTAGCTGGGACTACTAGGATACATGTCACCATGACTGGCTAAATTTTCTGTCTTTTTTGTATAGATGAGATCTTGCTATGTTTCCCTGGTTGGTGTTGAATTCCCGGCTTCAAACAATCCTCCTCCTTTGGCTTCCTAAAGTGCTCAGATTATGGGCATGAGCCACCCTGTCCATTCCAATATAATGTAATTTTTATAAAAATTTTATCTGTGTTTACAAATATATAAAAGATCTGAAAGGACATATAATAAGCTCTTAACAGAACTACTGTCCACTTTGTGAGACTATGGTATTTTTATTTTCTTATCATTGCTCATTTATTTAAGACTTTTCTGTGGGCAAGATGGCAGACCAGAAGGATAGTTCAGCTTAGCTCTCCTAGAATGTCTGGGGAAAGAGAGAACCCAGCCATACCTTGCACAGGGACCTTACCCAGAGTCGTAGCTCAGAGAGCACAGCAAGGAAGTGGTGAGCTAGAGACAGCATATGATCTAGAGAGGTGGAAATCTGATGAATCGGAAAATGATTGTGACCTGGGATCAGCTGCCCCCCACAGAGATCCAGGATGGGAGGAAGCCTTTCTGGAGTTTGCAGTTGTTAGGGGAAGCTGAGCTTGAGTGGAATGCTTGGAAGAGTGGGCAGACTCAAACAGTATACAGCAACCAGATTCAAATGCTGGTTGGAGTGGATTTGCCATAGGTTTGGTGGCTGGCAAGGCAGCCATACTGAGAAGGTCTTGGGGGCCAAGGAGCTGCCATTGTAGGAAGGTTTTGAGAAGGTTTTAGAAGAGGCCTAAGGCATGGCTGTGTTAATTCTGCCTGCTGGGATCAGAACTACACTCTTGGTACAGTATGAGGGACTCCTGCACCCTATGGGAATAGAAGTCAAGGAGCACTGTGAGACTTGCCCATGAAGGATTCTTGTGAGCTTTAAGATCCCAACCTGGCTAGATCTGAATGCTGAGGAAACAATCAAGTGATCACTGAAGGCAACTAAGTTAGGAAAAAGGACCATAGAGGTTGCCGGCTGTGCTTTCCACCTCCTAAAAAACCCACAGCGCCACCTCATGTACTGATGCCATATTGCAACATGTTGCCATCAGAACAAGGTATTTTTTTGAGACAGAGTCTCACTTTATTGCCCTCAGTAGAGTGCGGAGGCATCACACAGTTCACAGCAACCTCCAACTCCTGGGCTTAGGCAATTCTCTGGCCTCAGCCACCCAAGTAGCTAGAACTATAGGAGCCCGCCACAACACCCAGCTATTTTTTCTTGCAGTTTGGCCAGGGCCAGGATTGAACCTTCTACCCTCAGTATGTGGGGCCAGTGCCCTATTCACTGAGCCACAGTCGCTGCCTGTGGTCAGCAGTTTCAATGAATTGTTGGTTCTTTTTTAGATAGTAGATAATGTTATAGTCATTTGTTTCAGTCCAATATTTTACTTGTTAAATTTTATTTATTTATTTTTGAGATACAGTCTCACTCAGTTGCCCTTGGTAGAGTATTGTGGCATCATAGCAGAAAAGAAATAACAAAAATTAAATCAGAAATTAATAAAATTGAAAACCAAAGAATCATTCAGGAAATTAATGAAACATACAAAGGGGGCTGGGAAATGAGGAGGTGGGGGAGATGGGAGGAGGGAGGGGGATGGGGGTCACGATGTATGGTACACCTCTTGGCAGCAGGACGCAATTATAAGAGGGACTTTAACAAATTGCAATCAGTATAATCTAATTTTTTGTACCTTCCATGAATCCCAAACAATAAGAAAAAAAAGACTTTTCTCTGGATCTGTAAACAGTGCAAAATGAAGACAAATAAAAATATCCCCACTTAAAAGTGACTAAGTTGTACTGACACCTTCATAAATCTGAATTTGAACTTAGATACTCACAGGCCAACTATATATCTGCTAAAGTCCTACCACTTATTCTATTTATTTATTTATTTATTTTTTTGCAGTTTTTGGCTGGGGCTGGGCTTGAACCACCACCTCTGGCATATGGGGCCAGCACCTGACTCGTTTGAGCCACAGGCGCTGCCCAAGTCACACTTGTGATAAAATTAATGGAAAAGAGTTTTTAAAAAGCAATTATTTAGTACTGGGAAAATCTTTATCTTTTGGAAAATTGGTGTTGGTTTCGAAAACAGTTTTTACTTATTATGTAAGACCTAGAGATAAGGATCCCATATCAAAATACGTATTTTCTGTTTCTAAATCGAGCAAACAATGCCATGGAATGAACTATGATCTGATAAACGTTTAAATCTGGCTCCCTCTAGTGGAGGAGAAGAGAGTGTTACTTCTTCCCTTTTTAATGGAATTTCAAAAAGCAAATACTGTACTATATAGGAAAAGGATTCACGGGTAAGAGTTTTCTATTCTTTATTCATATATGAATATTAAAACTTGTTAATCTCACTAGTTACAAATCAGCCACCACCTACATGCCACCCTCCATTTCAAATAGAGCTAATGTTTAATTCACCCCCAAGGCAAAGAAAAACATGACATTTACATTCAATTGACCCCTTGATGGGGCAAAGGATGCTGCTATGAATTTAGGCTTTCAGAACTGGAAGGAATCCACAGAGATCCTCCAATCCAATTGTTCATTTTTCTGGTTAGAAAGCTTAGGTGCAGAGAGAGGAAGTGATTTCCTCAAATAAAGCAATTATGAGATCTTCAATATGAATGTGATCATAAATTCTATATGATAGATTTAGATTTATCTAACATTTTACAGTGATTAGTGCATCACGTTAATAAGGATTTCTTGATTGCTTACTATGTGTCAAACACCAAGAAATACACAAAATGTGAAAATGCAATCTTTGTTCCTCAAAGACCTTATTATCAATTAAATTGTATGAACGATGATTCCAGGTTAGACACAGCGGCTAGGTCTGCAACTTCAAATGGTCAATTAAATGATGTTTTTCACATTAATAAGTATTAATTCTTGACAGATGATCGATCATTTCTTTGGACAGTCAATTTTCTTGATTTCTTGATTAGGTGTTGGCTCCTATGCAGTTGACTTTGGGGTTTGACTGTCTTTCAGAACTGGAAATTGGTGACTTTGAGTGAGAAGCAAGTCATATGAGTGTTGGGGGAGGGTTTCAAAATTATGTTTTTGTTGTTCATGTATAAAATGACTTTGGATTGTGCTGGTAAATCATCTATAGTTGCTTTTGAATGGAAATGCCTGAATCTCCATAAATTCATCTTTTCCCTGGAAAACATATCTGAGTATCTGGTTTGTTCATTGGTGCCGCCATCTCAGCCTTAAACCCACCTTGCAGTGCTAAGATGCCCGTGCAAGCCTTTTGTAATCAATTCAGTGTGTTACTTTTATCTAACACAACCCTCACACACCTGTATGTGCTTATAGACTTTCTCCTAAGAGTTACCCAGTAAGCAGAGAGAGAATGGAGTCCTGAAGCCAATCTAAATATATTTCTTGAACTCTTCTATTGATCACTTACTCTGCTGCCTCAAGAAACAATAATAAGTTACCGTTAATGAAGGAAGTACGTTGTAGTGATTGGCACAGGCAGTGTCACCTGTGGGGGGAAGGCGCTACTTAACCTTTTGTGTGCACATTCCCCATAGGTTGTTGAGATGATTAATGAGTTAATACACATGAAGCCATTAGAACATATCCTGGTACATACATAGTAAGGATGTGTATGTGTTCACTGACATTATTACTTGATTTTTACATAATATGTGCAAGGAAAGCTAATCTGGTGTTTATAAATTCTAAGAAAGGTCACAAAAGGTGACACAAAATGAGAGATGACTAGATAAATACCACCTCATGCTGGCTCTACACACAGATGTTAGAGAATTATTCTCTGGGGAAAGTGAGCCTCTTTAGTAACCACAGGCACCAAGGTGAGAAATCTTAGTTCTAATCCAATGAACTAAATGTCAGTTCCCTACTGGTCTCCTATCTTCTGCTCAAAAGATATAAAAGTGTTATGGAAATGATTTTTTTTTTTTTTTTTGAGATGGAGCCTCAAGCTATCCCCCTGGGTAGCGTGCCATGGCATCACAGCTCATAGCAACCTCCAACTCCTGGGCTCAAGCGAGTCTCCTGCCTCTGCCTCCCAAGTAGCTGGGAACACAGGCGCCCGCCACAACGCCCGGCCATTTTTTGGTTGCAGCCATCATTGTTGTTTGGTGGGGCCGGGCTGGGGATTTGAACCCGCCACCTTAGGTGTACGTGGCTGGCGCCTTAGCCGATTGAGCCACAGGCGCCGAGCCTATGGAAATGATTTTTAAGACCATCAATGGAGGAAAAAAAAATCTTACTTTCAAAAGTCAAAGAGTATGTATTTGAGCATACAGTATTTCTCTTCTTCCTGAAACATCTTTAGAAATTATTGGCTTTTCTATTTCAAACTTATTGGTGATTCTTGGGTTTTGGCATCAAAGGAAAAGTGCAACTGAACAAAAGAATCTGTGTTCTTAACACTTGTGATGTACCAGCAGGTCTCTGCTCAGTGTGTCTCTCCAGGTTTTTTTGTTTGTTTGTTTGCCTTTTCAGATTAATATGAGGGTACAAAGGGTTAGATTACAGTGTTTGCATTTGTTCGGTAAATTCCCTGTTGTAGTTGTGTCTGTCACCCAGCTGGTATGCCTTATACCCTTATATTGCACCTGTTAGAAGGGAGGAGCACACCAATCGCCCACCCTCCTCCCCTCTTCCTCCTTCTCTCCTTTTCCCCTAACTTGAATTTAATTGAGGTTTTCTCTTGTGTGTGCATGTATTTGTCTATTGGCTTTGTGTTAGTATTGAATACATTGGATACTTGCTTTTCCATTCCTGTGATACTTTACTAAGGAGAATGTTCTCAAACTCCATCCTGGTGAACACAAAAGATATAAAGCCTCCATCTTTTTTATGGCTGAATAGTACTCCATGGTATACACATACCACAGTTTATTAATCCATTCCTGGGTCGATGAGCACACCTTCTTGATTGTCAACTGAGCTGTGATAACCAATCTAGTGCAAATGTCCTTATGATAAAATGATTTTTTTTCTCCTAGGTAGATACCTAGTAAAGGGCTTGCAGGATCAAATGAAAGGTCTATTTTGAGTTCTTTGAGGAGTCTCCATACTTCTTTCCAAATAGGCTGTATTAGTTTGCAGTTCCACCAACAATGTAAAAGTGTTCCCTTCTCTCCATGTCTTTGCCAACATTTGGAGCTTTGGGACATTAGGATATGGGCTATTCTCACTGGGGTTGGGTGACTTCTTAAGTCACTAGGGTTTGATTTACATTTCTCTAAGGATTAGGGACTATGAGCATTTTTTCATATGTTTGTTGGCCATTCATCTGTCTCCTTTGGAGAAGTTCTTTTCATGTCTCTCACTCAGTGGTAGATGGGATTATTTGCTTTTTTTCTATTATTTTTGCTTTTTCTCAGTAATTTGAGTTCTCTGTAGATTCTAGTTATGAACACTTTGTTAGATTTGTAACATGCAAACATTTTTTTCCCATTTCAAAGGTTGTCTGTTTGCTTTAATTATGGTGTCCTTAGCTGTGCAAAAGCTTTTTAGCTTAATTAAGTCCTATTTACTTATTTTTGTTCTCTCTGAAGATTTTACGCCATATGAAATATATTCCAGAGCTGAGACTCATTTTGAGGTTGAACCGTACCTCATTTTCATCAAGGTAGATGTAAATGTGATTATTGTAAATGACTAGAGATTTTTTTTTCCTAAGCATTTATCTTTTGAAACTCAGAGGAGACTTAATTAGCTATTTTCTCATTTTATGTCACCAATGTCTCCTATTCTCCATGGCTCAGAAATCAAACTGAGCTTGAGTTAAAATCTGTTTTCCCAGGATGTTTTTGAAAGATTAAAAGACTAATTGGCTTACAGCATATTCTTAGCTCATACAACAGGTTGAGTTTTAGATGTTTAATCATCTGTGTTGCTGTATGGTTGTTGTGACCGCATAAATGATCACGCAAGACACGGATTGACAGTACACGCTGCAAGAGGTAAGGCTACCCATAGGTGCAGGATAGCCCTGAGCACCCCTCGCAGAGTCCTTTTATTGAGAAGATACATCATAGGCAAAAAGATTACTAAGCAAAGACATGCAGGGGCTGTGTGCTCGGGGAAATGATCTCATAGGTGCCAGCAGAGTATGTACTCAAGGAAATGATCTTCAAGGGTGGTAAGGAAATGATTTTCAATATACTAAATGCAATTTTTCTCCACTAATCCTTTAAGGAACTGTCATAAAATGCTTAATGTTTAACATCAGCCTTACTACCGCAGGACTGATCTTTGCTCCTCCAGGATTACTGAGTTACTTGGTGGCTTGCCTTCCAAGTCATAAGAGATTTCCAGGCTTGCCAGGAGAAGGTCTTGTTCTCAATAGTTCCTCAGATGAGTTATGATATTGGTGACTGTTGTATAAGTATGATGTTTAATCCTCTATATATGGTATCTATCCTATTACTGAAAAACCCAAACCTTCTATGAGCTATTTTTGCTTAGTGCCTGTGATCTCACCAGAGCAAATCACCATTTCACCATAAGTACCTTGTCATTATGAATTTGGGATTGCACACCATGCCACCGCTTGCTGCAAGCTCATTTGGCATTACTAAATGGATGATATATACCCCATATTCATTCTGCTGCAAGTTAGCAATGAATAAACCCATATCAATGAAAGGCTGCTGGGCTTCCTGCACTACGGTGTGAGGAACTCTGCTAACCTCCTCAGGAAAAAAAACTGGTAAAAATTACTAAAAATAAACAAACTTAGAGCCCCTGGAGATAGATGGTCTTAAGGGAAAATAGCAAACGATGAAACATCTATTTAAGAAAATCTGGCTTGTCTCAGTGGCTCACACCTGTAATCCTAGCACTCTGTGAGACTGAGGCAGGTGGATTTCCTGAGTTTAGGAGTTCAAAACCAGCCTGAGCAAGAGCAAGACCCTGTTTCTACTAAAAACAGGAAAATTAGCTGTGAGGTGTGGCAATTGCTTATAGTCCCAACTACTTGGGAGGCTGAGGCAAGAAGATCTCTTGAGCCCAAGAGACTGAGGTTGCTGTGAGCTATGATGATGCCATAGCATTCTATCCAGGGCAACAGAGTGAGACTCTGTCTGAAAAATATAAAAAAGAAAAAAAGAAAGAAAAAAACAAAAGAAAGAAAGGAAAGGAAGGAAGGAAGGAAGAAAAAACCTGCAAAAATTTGGTAAGAAATGTATGTGTCTCTGCTATCTGATCCAAGTAATCCAAGTCTACTCACCCCTCCTCCTTTGCAACTGAACAAGGCAGAAACTTTGTGTCACACTGCTGTAGCCAAGAAGCCAGGGATACCTCTCCCTCCAGCTCCCAGTTGGAAGACTTTCCTTCCAGGAGGAGCAGGACTTTAGCATTTCTCATCCTGACCCCAGCTGTCTATTGCTGAGGTTAAGTACTAGGTGAGTTCTGTCGATAAATGCGATCTCCCTTCCTTCTATGCCTCAGTCATGGAGTGGGGACTGTATCTTGGGCATGGGACACGAGGAGCTTTGGGGCTCCAGTCACTCTTACCTCAGTTCATGAGTGATGGTTCTGTGCAAAGTGAGACAAGCTCAGACTGCTGTTTCTACCCTCTACCAAGCATTCAGATACTAGACTAGAGCTGTCATTCAGAGAGAAGCTTGCCTCATCTTAATCCCCAGCCCTAGAGCCCTGGATCAGAGATTTGCCTGTTGGGATAAGCAGGCCACCAAGCTGATGGCTCTCAATCTCTGCTCAAGGGAACTGAGACCATGGAGAAGTCAAAGGATACTCTCAAGAACAGTGGAGATTCTGGTGAAAGGCACTGGGATGCAGATTTGTAGTTAATAAAGATAGAGCCTAGACTGTAGGGTGGCTAGTTTGTGGAAGATAACCAGAATAAGACAGCTGGGAGCAGCTCTTCTGGGTTGTGAACAAATACCAAGTCCTGACCTCAGAAACCATTTCTTCAAAGGAGTCATAATTAGAATGAATTAGTTCAAAAAGCTATTTATGCCTCCAGGCTATTTTGAAAACAGTTAAGTAATCAGGCAGCAATTAGTGGAGTTTAACAGGAAAAGAAAGAAGGAGAGCCCTACCAATACCAGAACATCCAGTTATCCCAGGGTTACTGTAGACAAGCCCAAAGCCATGTCTTTCTGGGAAGCAATATCAGAGGCTTAACAATGTAAATGTACGTGTCTGTGTCGAGGTGAAACTTCACTAAAGTAACCCAGTTAGTTTCCCCCCCACCCCAAATTAAATAAAAAGCACATAATAATAACAGCCCAAGGGAAGGGAGTCTCTAGTATTCAGAATTGCTAAAATACATTATCTCAAATGTCCAATTTACAACAAAAAATCATGAGACAAACAAACAGGCAAGTGTGACCTATTCATAGAGAAAAAAAGCCAGCAGCAGAAACTGCCAGTGGGAGCAACCAGATGTGAGATTTAAAAGAAAAATACTTCAAAATAGTCATTAAAAATACTTTCATAGAACTAAACAAAAGCCTTAAAGCAAAGGAAGCTATGATGACAGAACTGCATCAGAGATAAAATAATCAATAAAGAGATAATAATCATATATGTGTATATAAAAAGAACCAATGGAAATTCTGGAATCAAGTAGTTTGAGAAATAAAATAAATAACTCAACAATAGAGGGGCTTAACAGTAGATCTGAAGTGGCAGAAAAATTATCATGTAAGCTGAAGAACAGAGAGGAAAAAAGTGAAGAAAAATTAACACTGCTTCAAAGAAATAGAAAACGTCATTAAATATACCAATATAATGGGAAACCATAAAGAGAAGTGGGAGAGAGGAGAAGAAATGAAGGAAAAGAAATTATGGCTGGAAGCCTCCCAAATTTACTGAAAAACAATAACCTACATATTCAAGAAGCTCCGGGAACTCCAAGTAGGGTAAACACAAAGAAATACAAAAACAGATGCATCATACTAAAAATGCTAAAAGTCAAAGACAAAGAGAAATTCTTGAAAGCAGCAAAAGAACAACTTATCTCTTACAAGGGAACCCCAATAAGATTAACAGTAAACTTGTGACTCAAAACAATGGAGATCAGAAGGCAGCAGAAGGAGATATCCAAAGTACTTAATCCTGTTAACCAAGAAATATACACCTCAAAATGATCTTTGCAAAGTGAAAAGGAGAAGCAGAGTTTCCAGGGTAACAAAAACAGAGAATTTTGTGTCAGCACACCTTCCTTACAAGAAATGCTAAAGAAGTTTTTCAGATGGAAAGCAAATGACCATGGTTGGTAATTCAAACCCATACTAAAAACTCAAAGAGCAATAGTTAAGGTAATTATATAATTACAAAAAATAGTATAAATGTATATACATTTTTATTTTCTTGTCTTAATGGATGTAGGAAGCAGTTCTGACATGGTGCTGGATTAAGCTTGCTAATACTTTGTATGGGTTTCTCTGTGCATATTCATCAGGAATTTTATTTCATGATTTGGATACTTTTTTCTGGCATTAGTATTAGGGTAACACAGTTCTCATCTCATGTATTAAGTAGTCTTAATAAAGTTCTTTGATTTGTTGAAGAGGTTCACAAAGATTTGGTATTAATTATTTGCTAAATATTTAGTAGATTTTACCAGTCATGGAATGGGATTCTGGGCTTCTCTATATGAAAAGATTTCATATTCATTTATTCATTTTATAAATTACATGTCTACTTATATATTAAATTTCTTTTAAAATTTACTTTGAGAATAGTAACTGCACAAATAATATGTAAGAAGATGTTTTGCTGGAACAAACATCTACAGAATATTTCTGTATATTTACAGAACTATAATGTATGTGCAATGTATTTGCCAGTAACAGCATAAGAGGTGGGTAGGTTTGAAGC
>CAUYQV010183419.1:0-23431 GCA_963574575.1 Galagoides demidoff
GGGCGCCTGTAGTCCCAGCTACTTGGGAGGCGGAGGCAGGAGACTCGCTTGAGCCCAGGAGTTGGAGGTTGCTGTGAGCTGTGATGCCATGGCACTCTACCCAGGGGGAAAGCTTGAGGCTCCGTCTCAAAAAAAAAAAAAAACCAGGAAAAGCTCTTTATTTTTGTCTTCCAAGAATATGGTCAAGTGAGCCTCCCATATCTGATGTCAATTAAATGTAATAAGATTGTTAATGATCTGAAAATAATAATAGTAAAAAAGAAATGCAGCTCATTTATGTTATAATTGCTTTGATTTTTTTTTTAAGCTTAAAAACTGGGTAGGAGTCTCCAAGATGATCAATTCTTCAGAAGCACCTCATTCTCTATACCAATTGTTTATCTTTGAACTACTGAACAGAAATGCTAATGAGCCCAGAAAAAGAACCCAGCAGGGAGCTATGTTCTTCATTATTTTAAAAGAAAGAGGGATGTGGCCAACAGCTTCATAACTTAACACGCGAAAGCTACAATTTCCCTGTTCCATGGTCTGTCAACAGGAATATCAACTTAATCTGATAACTACCAGAAAACTGAGAAATTTAAAAGGAAAATATTAAGACTCTTATTCATTGTGCCACACTGCATTTCTTTCATGTCTTAATTTTCACATTATTATTTTTTATTTTTTTGCAGTTTTTGGCCAGGGCTGGGTTTGAACCTGGCACCTCTGGCATATGGGACCGGCGCCCTACTCCTTTGAGCTACAAGCGCTGCCCAATTTTCATATTATTCTGAATGTGTTATGTCACAAAAATACTGCTTGAGTTGTATTTACATTTATAATAAATCACTTGAGAAACAATAAATTAATATTCTGTAGAGAAACTGTAATGCTGAATTAATTAGAAGTCACTAAAGCAAGTAAAATCAATTCTGTAAAAACAAGATTAACTGACTTGATATATCATCTTAGAGTATCACAGAAAATCCATAAATGATCCAAATAAATGTAGAAGTCACCGCAGAAGCCAGATTCACTACACATTAATACTAATTGTTTTAAGCAGTAATGAGAACGTCTACGCTTTACTGCAATTCCATGTTATCCTGGAATTTATTATGTTTTCTCTTTTTAGTCAATCCCCAAATCTTAAGCATCTACTATGTGCTACACAGTGTGTTGAATAAGACGCTCCTGGGTCTTTCCACTCAGGAGTACAATTTCTATGCATGTGATGAGGCTGCGCCTGGTAAAAAAGGTGCTGATTGGAGTAGATCAATCAAACACCTCCACAGGAGGGGAGAGCCACGGGCCTCACGGAGTCCTAGCACAGGAACCGTTGTGTGTAGGTGTCCAATAAACAGGTACTAAACGGTGATGCATAATGCATGAATGCATACTCATAAAACTTTAGAAACAAGATGACAAGATAAACTTTGTACTAAACATCCCAAAGGATCATTATAAATAAGTAGCCAGCAATGGGGAAGTAACCCAAATAAAAGGCATAAGCCAAATTCCAGAATAAATTTACAAATGACTTAACTGAAACTATAGTAGATCAGAAATTAGCTACTACTCTAGGAATACAATCCAACTGTGAAACTATCATAGCAATCATGGACTTACAGTAAACACGATCTGGCTGCTCTAAAGAAAATATTGGGAGAAAAGCATTAAAGTAGAAAAACAGCTTGCTTGCTTTAATTTATATTTATATACAGACAGATTAATTCATTTCCAAAAAGGTAAATTCTCATGGATTTTTAACAAAGCTTTCCATCATTTGTACTTTGACCCAAGGAAGGAAGGAAGGAAGGACAGAAGGGAGGGAGGGCGGGGAAGGGATGAGAGGAGGGAAGGAGGAGGAGGAAGGAGAAGAGGAGAGATAGGGAGGGAGGGTATTAGAGCCCAACATATTAGCACTGAGACCTTGGCCTGTGATACCATTCCCAACAAAAAGAAGCATAGCTTCTTGGAAAAATGACTGATTCCAGGGCTGGAGCAGAAAGTACAAAATGAGTCTGGCACAGCTTACCCAAGTAAGGCAGTGCTAAAAAACAAAAAGCAAAGAAAAGAAAAAAACAAAAGAAAGATGTGTTGAAGGGGCTCCCTCCCGCTGGCCAAATCTGGGACAATTTGAGCACCGAAATAGCTAAGTACAGTAATTAATTATAAACCCTGAACATATGACTGTGTAAGTTTATATTAATAATTAAACAAACATAACGTGAAGGTAGAAGCGGGGATTGTGCTCCCAGAGAACACTGAGTGCCAACCGGTAACTGAGAGGGGAGTGTCAGAGTTTAAAAATCATCACTCTGCAGCCATCATGGAGAGCCTGGGTCGGGCGAGAACTCGGAATGAAGGCTCAATCCAAGGGGAAGTGGGAATGAAAAGCAGAACATATGCATGATACACAAGTGTCTTCTCAGAGGCCATTATTTAGAATGGGAGAAAACTGAAACTGTACAGTGAACAGGACAACGCCTTCCTTGACTAAGCGATCAAAATTAACGTAACCAGTACACACTGTCTACCTCTGGATATGCTAATCTGAGAAGAACACGCCATGTATGCAGTATTCCAGCTAGGAGAGTATGGACTGAATTAACCACAAGGAATCACCACAGCAACCTCAAACTCTTGGGCTCAAAGCGATCCTCATGCCTCAGCCTCCCTGGTAGCTGGCATGACAGGCACCCGCCACAATGCCCAACTAGTTTTTAGAGACAAGGTCTTGCTCTAGCTCAGGCTGGTCTTGAATTCCTCTAAGCTTAAGTAATACACAGGCCTCAGCCTCCCAGAGTGCTAAGATTATGGGAGTGACCCATTGCGCCCAGTTACTTTTTTGTTTTAAAAGAGAGGAAGGACTTTACTCTTAAGAAATGCCCATGTCACAGTTGAAATCACAGTTGCACTAAATGCAATATGATCTTACTCGAGATGCTAAACCCACAAAAAAATGTGATAAAGGACATTATTGGATCAACTGATAAAACTGAAATATGGAAGTTTGATTAAAGTATGCTATCAATGTCAAATTTACTGATGCTGATAACTTGACCCTGGTTCTAAAAAAAAAAATCTTAATTATTTGGGAAAATATGCCAAAGTATTTTAATTATTTATATGGTTTAGAAAAATTTTTATGTGTATGTACGTATTTCTACATAAACATACATATGCACATACCCAGAAGAGAGAAAGAGAGTGGGGAGAAAGAAATGGAGAGAGAGATCAACTGATCCACTGATCACAGGAAATGAAAAGGTGAGTGGAATAAAATGTTAACAACAGAAGAATCGGGGTACAGAGTGTACAGTGTCTGGGCGGCGCCTGTGGCTCAAAGGAGTTTTAGGGTGCCGGCCCCATATGCTGGAAGCGGTGGGTTCAAACCCAGGCCTGGCCAAAAACTGCAAACAAACAAAAAAAAGAGCGTACAGTGTTCTCTGTCTCATTATGATGCTTGTTTATCTTCTAAAAAGTAAGGCTCTTTCAGAAATCCAAGCAATCACTGATCTTTTGACAGAGCCTAGAACCTTCCACGAGAGCTTTGTAAACAACTGTTTTATATGACCGTTTTGGAAAGTGAAATGTACTCACCTATTGTTTGGATGATAGCATTCTGCACAATCTTCTCATCATTGTCTTTGGAACTTGTGCTTACATTGGCACTGCCTACAGATCCACCCTGTAAATCATTTGCTTCAAATTCAACACTGAGACGCAGATGCTTCAAAAGGGTATTGAAAACTTCCAGCACTGTGGGCCCTGTAAAGGATCATTTCTGTGAGCAGATACACTTTGCTAGTATTGTTTACTCAAAATCAATTCTCCTACTTCTCAACAAAAATGTTCTGGCTGTTTTCTATACTGTCAACAATCCATAAATAACTTAAGAACTAACTAGCTCATTTTTAAAAACAAATAAATGAGAAATATTTAAATAAGAAAGTGTCCTCATGCCAACAAACATTAGTGAGCGTCTGTGAGCAACTCAACTGTTTCAATCTCCAGTTCAACCCTCACAAAATGCATGTACGCATGTCAAAATTAATCACAAACCTTCTACCTATTTAATCTCATTTTTTCAAAGCAATGTGTACTGAGACAAAGTTTAACTTGACTATTGGGTAAGAATCCCTGAAATTCTGACGGTAGCATGGAAGATTTATTTTGCATCTTTTGAGACTGAAAAAAGAAGAATTTGCCTCAATTATGAGGCACAACCTACCCAATTTGTCAGATTTGGGTTAACTAAATTTCTTCTCTCCTTTTCCTTCTGCAAATTCTCTGCACATTTCTATCACTGCTTCTAAACACTACATTTTAATTAGCAGGTTTCACTTCTGCCTTTTACTCCTGATTACAAGCTTTCCAGGACAGGTAGCCATCTTTAAACTTTTTCTTGAATGAACCCAACCTAGCACATGGTACATAACACACAGCAGACATTAACAGGCTTGAGGCTTCAATGTAGCAGGCTTCATTTAATAATTCAAATTAAATAACTTGCCAATTAAATGACCTGCTTTCTTCTCTTCGAAATAAGTTATTGATACAATGCTTCTCAGCTTTTGGACTAACATGATAAAAGTTACAAGCAAGTTTCCCAGTTTAGCTTTGTAATTTGAACAGTATTGTTTGTGTGAAGGGTTGTCTTACAAGAGGACTGGCCTGTCTCTACTGGCTACTGAATCACAAGCATCCTAATTATGTTGTCCACCTGGTAGCAGCGGACATCTGGCTATAATCAAGTAAGTCTTGTGAAGCTGTAGTGCAGGGTGTCCAACCTTTTGGATTCTCTGGGTTATATGAGAAGAAGAGAAATTGTCTTGAGTTATATATTAAGTACATAAACACTAACAAAAGCTGATGAGCAAAAAAAAAGATCTGTGCATAATTTTTGTGCTATCTGACACCACAGATAAGCAAAAATGTCCCTGCATAATAATCTTAATCATGCAGCAGCCCTCCCAGAGAGTTTTCTAAAATTGTTGAGCAGTTGGCAAGTTTGCGATCACTAGTAAAGAAAACGTAAAGGTACATATCTAGGTAACAAAACATCTTTGGGTTTTTTAAATATTATAATAGTAAAAGGAGAGTGGGCAACATAAAACTAGTGAGATATTAGACATTGTAGTTGAGAAACTAATGCATCGTTATCTAGTTTGATGGAAGTAGTTGCAATTCTCAGTGGGTTCTCAAGGTGCTCATCAGATGTTTTGGTTCCAACTTAATATGCTTTATTCTTGAAAAGAGTTGCTCACGAATGTAGGTGCTGCCAAAGAGCAATGATGTGAATAAGGCGTGAGTGCAAAGTGAGGGATATCTGCTTCTGGGAAGATGGGTCTTATACAAGCAGTCCACTTAAGAGACATAAGCAAATTTTTCTTTAGGTTAAATGTCAGATTGTAGCTCTACACCTTCCATTTGAAAACTAGCATGTAACGTTATCTACAATGGCTGAAAATGAAGTCACAAATGTACCAAAATATTGATTATTTTCCTGGAAATTTTAAAATCTGTTTTCAAATTCTTCTAACACATCGAAAGGCAAGGCTACGTATTCTTCGCTGTGCACAGGACAGTGTCTGGTCAACACGTCCACATGCGGGCAACTGCCTTAACTGGAGCTTGCCATCATTCCAGTTTCATTTGCAACTGTGTTATGTTTCATTTGAAATATTATATTGATAAGTTGGTTTTTGCTTTGAACAAGTATGTTTAGCTCATTTAAATGAGCAGTTAAATGCACTAAAAATGCTCGATAGTTTTCATCATCAAGTTCTGACACAAATTTGGGTTTTGATACCAAAAATGATTGGTTAACATGTTGCAAATCGAATCTTTTCAACATTTGGCCTCAACTTAGACATCTTACTTCTGAAAAGTATATGACGTTGCCAGTCAGTATCAATTCTTTTAAGGAATTCCTGGAATTGGCAATGATTCAATCCCATAGCTCTTATGAAATTCATAGTCTAATAAAAATGGGTTAGCCATATTTGTAGCCTCAATGCTGTCATTCTTGGTAAGGCATAAAACATCTCCATGATGTTACCCATTTTTAAAGCTTTTGCGCAATGATACTACATCAAACATGCATTTGGGCTGCATCATCTATTAATCTGACAAGTTCCTCTCTTTAACCTACCAGCACCAGGGAACCATTAGTAACTATACCATGTATGTTAACAATGGACGAAGAAAATTGCTTTAACATATTTTTTTACTGCTTCACATAGATCTCTTGATTTACTCGTATCTTTTCATGGCACGAAAGAAGCCATTTCTTTAGTGACATTATATTCTCATCAATACTTCTAATAAGGCAAGTTTAGCTGTATTTGTAGTCTTAGTGCTGTCATTCTTAGCAAGGCATAAAATTTTAAGTGGGCAACTTTACAAACTTCTTTTGGTAGATTTCCCAATGCATTCAATTTGCCTGGCTATAATCTGGTGAGACAAACTGATTTTAGAAACAGCCCCCTTTTCTTCAGGGCAAATAATATTTCCCATGCTTTCCATATCCTGCTCAACAAACCTTCCATCAGTCAATAGTTTTGATTTTTTTTTCCTATTAAATACGGTATCACATAACTAGGTATTACAACAGAATCCATCTGAGTTGTAACTTTGTTTTTTAATTTGGGGATAACAGGAGGGTATATACCATTAGGTTACATTATTTGCAGGTAAGGTCCGTAGTCTGAATTACAGCTGAGTCCTTTGCTCAAGAAGTGTATGCCATGTACCCCCTACATTGTACTCGACAGGTGGGAATTTAGAGACCCCCACCACCACTGAGTTGTAACTTTTTAAAAAACTTCTGTTGAGCAGATCATTCACTTCTGCCATTCCCGTTTCATCCTTAGAACACAATCCCGCGAATGCACTGGACTTGGCAGCATGTTTTGCACATAACGCCTTTTCATATTATAGACTTTGAAAACCTGCACAAATTCCCAAATAAAGCAGAGTGCCTTACAATAAAAAAGTAGTCATCTGTCTACCTTTCAATGAACAGTCTTCCTTCACACATAATTATTCTTTTGTAGAGTTCTGCTTTCTTTTGAGATGTAAAAGCCATACTGGGATGAAAAAAATACCTTTTTTTAATAGTAAAACTATATTTACTTTTATTATGAAAATCAGTTGACAGGAAAACAGAAAGCAACCTTTGGGCCCTTCCAGATCTCAGCTGCCAATATGACAGGTGACATATGAGGCACTGCCAAGGTGTAGAAATGCCCTTAATACTCAAATAAGAATGCTCACCTGACTTCTACATGGCATTAAATGCCTATTGTTGCAATGGTAGGTTGCAACACTATTGAGAATGGCTACCTGGCCAAGCTACCACAAGCACAGATGTCTGATGATGTCGATTCAACTGTGCTTAGCAGATAACACACTGAAAGCTGCCATAAACCTGCAGCCACCCATCTGGGCAAACATGTGTATGTTCAGTTACCTGACCCTGCACCACAACACTGTCATCTATGAAGTTCAGGCTTGAGAACTATGCAACTGAAATCTACCAAAAAAAAATTCTACACACAAAAAATCTCATAATGATTTAAGTAAGTTTGTGACTTTGCATTGGGCTGCCTTGGTATCCTGGGTGCATACGGCCCACGGGCTGGACCCTCCTGCAGTGTAGTGGGTAATACCAGTGCTGGACCACCAGACAGGCACCACTAGCTTTTTTTGATGAATATTCACTTTGTGAGTGTGTTTCAGGACTTCATCTTTATCCAGTGTGCTGGACACTTGGATTCAGAAAGAATTCATTTTCATTACAATGACAATAGAAATGGTTCACCTTTATGTTGTGACAGCAAAGAAAAGCAAAACTGCAAGTTGTCCGGCACTCATTTAATTCAGGCGGAACCCAACTCGTTTCAAATGGTCCAATATTGTTTGGAATAGTAATGCTGAACCCTGCTGCCAGTTCACACCAGGATGAGATGGATTCACTTCCACTACCGCTTTCAGGTCGTCATTATCTACCCTGCCCTCAGGTAGCCCACACGGCTCATATTCAAGACTAAAATCACCAGACGGGACTTCTCAAACCATCCATATACTGTGCACATCCTCCCCAAACACTTTGCTCATATTTTGAGCTGTCTGTGCTGCAGTGGTTCCAAATGGAACTCATATTCAAAATTAAAGTTTTCACTTATCCATAGCTTTAAAAAAAATGCTCCAATAAAAAAACTAGAAGATAATAAGCCAAAACATGTTTTTGAAAGAAAGAGGATGTACCTTCACAATGAAAAAAAAAAGAAGTGTCAGAGTGAAATGTCAGAGCTCTCAGCTGTCAAGCTTAGTACTTAAGGAAATGGGACATTTCACACAAAATAACCTAATAGAATATAGTCACCCCTCAATATCTGTGGGTTTCATACCAGTGGATTCAACCAAATACAGACCAAAAATATTTGTGTGGAAAAAAAACAATACAAATGTTTTAAAAACCCATCATATAACCACCACTATTTGCAAAGCTTTTACATTGTATTAGGTATTATAAATAATCCAGATAACTTAGGTATATGAGAGAATATGCATAGGTTATATGCAAATGACTAGAGCATTTTATGTAAGGAACTTGAGTGTCGCTGGAGTTTGGTAGCCACAGAGGTCATGGACCCACCCCCTGCAGGTATCAAGGGATGACTATTTCATTAGCTGACATAGTTACAATTTGATTCTGAAGCAAAGAAACTACATCCAGATTCAACCCCTACCATGTATATTTCCATTATGGACCATTTCTTTCTTCTAACCACATGTAAGGTGAAATTGAAATATCATGATCTGTAAACTGTCCCTTCTCCTTGTTACCCCCGCCATCAGTCAGCTGTCAAATTCAACTGACTTTACCTACTGCAGCTACCCAAGGGCAAGTTCCCTCCCATATGCCTAGAACAGAGACAGCAAATTGTGATTTCTCATGTACCCTACATTTTGCTGCCAGATAAATTGTCCTATAGCACATCTCACAAAAAGATTACTGAAAATCGCTAAATCAGTCAACAGTAGAGCATGTCCACAATTCAGCTGCATCTTAACTTTAAAGGCAAATTTCACTCTCCTAACTTCTCAACTGACACATTCTAACCAAAACGGGCCGTACAGTACTTGTTCCTGCTGACCATTCTTAGCCCCAGGGTCCTTATATGTCATCAAAGTGCGCCTCGTATTGAGGCACTAGGTGGAGCTGTCTAACTGAAAGTAAACTACCAGTTTCTTCTATCTATAATTCTTCCAATGTTTGATACATAATTGATACTCAAAAACCTTTATTAGAAGGAAGGAGCAGAAGGAGGAATTGATTTTAGGAAAATGCTTCACTATGCACTAAAGAAGCCTGACGATAATCACATAAATGCAAACATTAAGAGAAATTATTACATAATTGAAACCATGTAGAAATACTCTGAAAGGAGTTTTTCAGACACTGCTATGCTGAAAACACTTTGAAATAGATTAAAACATTACTTCTTTTTATTTTTTTCTTGTACTCACCTATGGAACCTTTAGCAGCAATGGCGACAGCCTCTAACAGAACCTGAATAATACCAGCTCGAACCCGAGGAGAATCTTTTTTACGAGCATCAAGGTGTCCTAGAATCTCCTGGATCACATGGTGAGAATACTGAGCCTAACGGAAACAAAACAGTACAGAGATGTATGGACGAGTGCTGCACCTGGACCAACTGATGAGAATAAAATCCACATGACCTTTAATGTGCAGTGACAGGGGACCAGTGCTCAGGTCCAGTCACAGGGGACCGGTACTCCGGTCATGAGATATTACGTAAGTACTGAAAACCCTTCCTCTGAAGAATAAACAAGGATACCAGGAACTATTTATAGAACTATGAGCGGGGGGAAAAAAACCAAACCACAAAATACTATCTTCAATAAAATTCAATCTAATTTTTAAACATATAATTAATTATATGTAACTAAGTATTAACAATGGTCACCTCTGAGAAAGGAATTTTTATTTACTTTATACATATTTGTAATTTTACAAACAACGCCCATACACTCTCATAATTTGGTAACAAAATTTTATTAAAAAAACAGATTAAGTTATGACATCTGCAATAATTCTTCCTTATCCAAAGTAGGTAAATACTATTTTTTTATGGACAGCTAACAATGCTAAACAGGCAAAACTCTCATCTAAGCAAGAACCACTATCTAAAGGAAAATCTTATCAATGTGTCCCTGACAAAACATAAATCAAGAAGATATCAGAAGATTCGGAATTTACAAAGGCAACTTATCAATAAAAAATTTTCATCACAGTGTAAGATATTATGACCTAAAACAGACAAACGAGAAAAGTATAGCCAGAAAATATTTAACTCCGGGGAATAGATTTTCTTTATTTTAAACAGAGTAACAGGGTTTTATTTCTTAAAACCTACGCCTGTACCCATGAATCATGACCATCTCCTGCTCTGCCCCAACTTGTGACAGGGAAGCACAGTGGCCCAGGATCTCCGTCTGTGCTGGCTCCCACGAGGCCCCACTGTCCTGTTTTCAGGCCGCTGTTTCCCTCCTTTGGAATGGGTGGTTTTATAAGAAGCTGTGTCCTACACACAATGGCTCCTCTGCCCCAAAGCAAAACACTTCCCCTCCATCTCTAGCAACCTCACAGATTTCACCTCTAGGTTATTTCTAGCACTTCTGTCATAACATATCTACTTTTATAACAACTCAAGGTAAAAACTAAATTTATATTTTCATTTTTTACTTTATTTAAAGCTTTGTTAAAATAGAAGAATATTAGATAGGCAGAGAGACTCACACCCTAAAGTCAAACTTCTTGCCTAGGAAGCATGCTTTTCCTATGTGAACATTATCCAATTATTTGAGTATGCTTTATAAATAAGGTAGCCATTTGATTTATAGGGTCATAGGAATAAAAGTGCAAAGATGTTACTCTTTATACTGAATGTGGAAGTCAGGTTCACTGAGGTTTTATTTACCTATTATAAAATTCACCCTTACACTAAAGTTTAAGAAGGAAACGTTAATGGATGAAAAGCTTTCAAAAGCAACAGAATATAGTGGTATGTAAGCCTTGGAGTCAAATTACCCAAGTTAAAATTATGGCTCTACCATTTCATAGCTAAAATAGCTCACAGTCTAAGGCAGAGTTACTTCATCTCTCTGTACTAGTTTCCCTCACTACAATACTTAGACAATAACTAGTTATTTTACAGGATTATTATAGCAATTAAATGTGTTAATTTGCACAAAGCACCAACTTTGTGAAAATGCTTGATAAATATGAGTTATTATTACTACTATTCAACTGGTGACTCCTGGGCTAATACATGACTACAACAATAAACAGAACAACAATGACAACAAAAGGCATTTTGTTCAGAAGTAATCAGATGCAGGCACTCTTTTAAGCACTTTACGTGGATTATATATGCATAGCCAGTTCTAGGAGGTGGGTTCAACTCAATTGCTTTGTGCCCTTCCCAGTGCAAATAAAGCAGGTTTTAGTAACTTGCCTAAGTCTGTGCAGAAACTCTAAGGAACACCAGAAAAGCGATTTCTAGTCTGATCTCACAGCACAGCTCTTAGTTATTACCTTCAACAAATACATTTTGCACAAAAGATAAGCTTTAAAAATATTTTCCCTTCACCACAAATGCCCTAGCATATTTGAAACTATGTGTGTGTGTGTGTGTGTCTATGGATATAGCTCTTCGACGGGGTTAGCTAGTTTATTTTATGGAAAGGGACTGAAATATTACCTAAAAGTGATACCTATGCCAATTTTATAGTTAAGTGGCAATTAAAACAATCAAATCTCTTCTAAGTTTTAACTATACCAGGACAATATTATTAAACAGAAATTCCTGTTCTGGTGTGTACTACCATTTAATTCTTAATTTATAGACTTCCTAAAATATATATACTTAAAGACATTTCTTAAGCAATAAGCTGTGGACCTGAAATAGTTTTGTGACCATTTATTCAACAAGTATTTATTGATTCCTAAGTTTTTCTACTTTGTAATTAACTTTATTAATTTACTCTTTACAAAGAATAATTTCATCTAGTAACTAAATCTGAATGAAGGAGGAACAGGAGACTGGGAAAGACCAGCAGCGTTAGGTCTGTGCACAGATTGCCAGATCCACTTCTCACTAAATTAAAATCAAACTTTAAAATATTGTTCTTCCATATCCAAACCAGCTTTCTAACTATTCTTTATTGAAGACCTACTTTATGCTAGGCATATAGTATTAACCTTAAATTAATGGTTAAAATAGACCACAAGTTCTGGAATAAAATGATAAGAATCTGAAATCTGACTTCACTTTCTATCCATTATCTCCTTGAGTAAGTCACCTCACTTCTCAAAAGGTCAGTTTTCTGACCTGGAAATAATCTACCTCACAGGATAAGGAGGACTAAATGACAGAGAACATTTAAAGTTTTTAGCACAGTCATGGGTCACAGCCAGTACCTGACAAATGGCAGCTTCTATTTAAATATATAAACCACTTCATGCATGCATTAAAATTTTCTCTTCAGAGATGAAGAAACTGAAACTCAGACTGAACGATTTTCCCAAGTTCATTCAATCAGTAAATAGCACACCCAGGATACATATCCTGGTATGACCTATACTGGAATCTGGGCTACTAACAAACTGCCTCTTCTCTAAAAGTAATGATGTCTTTTTAAGGCATTAAAAATATAAATGGTGTAAAAAAGATGTGACAGTCCTCTTGAGTTAAGAACTAACTGGGTCTCTTCACACTGCATGAGAAACCAAGGAGGTCCTCTCAGTAGGGAAGTGTTTCATCATAAGGTTCTATAACAACTAAAGGCCTTAATACCTCATAGTAAACATTTAATAAGTGTTTGCTGTAATTATCAGCTATATTCTGCCATAGTAAATGTGAATTCCAGTGCCAGTTCCTCAGTTAAATATAAACACATAACACACACATTGAATAAATGTGTAATAAAGAGGACTACCATAAAATTATTTAGTTCCTTTTATTAGTTATCTTTTAATCTTAGCAAGTAAGAAAGTGGTAAATGAAGATGAATGAGACAAAACAGTTAAATTAAGAACATGTTTTATATCCTACAGTTTCTATATCTGTTTGATGATATGCTTATCTACATTGAACCAAAATTATTTATATAAATATGATAGTTAACCAAATCTTACCTGAATGGAATACATTATAATTTTAAAGCAGTGAACTGCAAATTCATTGGGATCCCACAGTTTGTGATGATCTAAATGCCTGCAAATAACAATTAAAAATTACTTCAAGAATTCCCTACTTTTATTATACTTCCTTCTTCTAGAACCCTCAGCAGTAGGAAAAACTTAACAGTCAGAATCTTATCTAAAAGAAAACCAGGGCTTTAATTTCCAGAAATAAGAAACATATTTTTCCCAATTGCCAAACTCTGTCTTAAGACAACAATAAAACACCAGCCCCCAGTCCTCTCTTGTCCATTTGGGACATTGGTTCCACGAGCCCCAAGCTCCCCTGCCCAGCCCCCAAGTACACCAAAATCTGAACATGGTTAAGTCCACTAATCAGTGAAAAGTTAGAGAAGTTAGCATCCTAACTTCTGCGAACTACTGTCCTAAATTATATATACAATTTATTACTCATAATATCTTTCCAAGGAGATTGAGTGCTTTATAGCAAGAGAACACTGAGGCACAAGGAAGAAAAAAAAGCCACAAACTCAATCGACTGAGATGTTCAAGTTAAAACAAAACTTAACCTAAACACCTTTCTTTTAATATCCTGAGGACACCCAAGCATAAGTGCTTTTTAAACAAACTGATCACAATATAAACTTTGTTTGAATAAAAATTATTTCAATTCCATAATACATATACTATAGGAGGATCTAAGCACAGTAGGACTAAGAGGTCAAAAAGGTCTTAAAATTTCCCCTTATGGGTACAGCCGCTCATTCCTGTAATCCCAGCACGCTGGGTGACCATGGATGACTTGAGCTTAGGAATTTGGGACCAGCCTGAGCAAGAATGAGACACAATCTGTACTAAAAATAAATAGAAAAAAATTAGCCAGGCATGGTAGCATGTGTCTTTGCTACTCAGGAGGCTGAGGCAGGAGGCTCACTTGAGCCTCAGAGTTAGAGGTTGCTGTGAGCTATCATGACGCCACTGCACTTTAGCTGGGGTGACAGAGAGAGACACACTATCTCAGGAAATATAAAAATTCTTATTCTTTTGGCTGCAACAATAATTTCTCTAAGACTTTTGAGGGAAAAAGAAAACTCTTATTCCCAATACATATAAAAATCATGAAGATAGCATATAATGGTATATAAAATTTCCAGTCATTTGTAAAATAAAATATTAGACTTCAAGGAAACTTCCAGTGTCTTCTTACTTCAGACTAGTTCCTGACAACCAATGGTCAAATATATGAGTTTATTCTGCTCTACCAACTTTTGTGGAAAACTTCAGAATCATGAAGGGCTTTCACCTTTTATCACACCTTTTGACATCTGACATCTGTATGTCTAATGTTATTTCCAAATGTCAAAGTTTAATTTCAACAGGATTTTTAGATGTTGAGGAATAACTCAGAGCCAAAAATTTTCTAGTGAAATCTTCAGAGGCGTGGAATCAATCAATGTAAAGAACTTGTAAAAACTGAGTGATTACTTGCCTTACAGGCATATGAAAAAGAATGTATTGTGAACAGCACTGATACACTATTATAATAATCTATAAAGTATTATTATTATATTGCCCTCTGTATAATGATATAGAAAGTAACTTTTTCTTTTATTCAAAGTAAAGATGGTAACTATGTGGCATATTTTTTAAAACGTCTGTACCTCATAGAAGTCTTTTGGTTTTAGTAAGGATTAGCTTCAAAACAAACGTGCTTCACTTCTAGTTAATGAATGACTATACTAAGCAGCTCCTAAAATGAAAAACTCCCCTGGAAACTTTATTTGTAAAGAATGCTTTAGCTCAACATTGAAGTAGGTTTTTACTTCAACTGTTACTTGATCTAGTAAAGAAAATAAATAATTCAACAAATTTTGAATGCCACATTTTTAATCAACAAACAAAATATACATTTTTCAGTACCTAAGGATACTATACAAAAAAGGTGGAAAAGAATTTCAAGACCTCCTGAAGTAAAAGAGGTTGTAAAACTCCCTGAAATTAAAATGAACTGCTACTCTTCTAGAATGTTCACCATTCACTCTGCTCTTAAGAGACAAAAAACTAAACTTTACTTACCTCTTTAGGCATGCTGCCAATTCCTTACAGTTCTTAAACTTTCTTGCCAAGAATTTTATTATAATAATCTCCTAACACACTGACCCCAACTCTACTACATTCTATATAGCTCTACCTGATTAACTATATCAAAGGGCAATTCTTGGCATTTTATACCTTTGAGCTAAGATGTACACTATTTGCCTACAGTCTTAAATACAAAATTTTAAGATCTCTACAGTATAGCCTAAACTTTTATCCTCTTATTTCATACTAATACTTTAACTGTAAGCAGCACTATAGCCAATGCTATTGTCTGTGCTCACTGTCAATTAAAAATGTGATAGCCAAAATTACTTTTGAATCATTTATTTTCCTTACTAGATCAAGTAACAAATGAAATTTAGAATCTACTTCAATGTGAAACTAATGTATTATTTACAAATAAAATTTCCAAAGCAGTTTCTGATACCTACCTCCTTAATGTATCTCAAAAGATACCACCCCTATATTCTCAAATTAGACACGAATTCTTTGTTTTGAACTGCTAAAGCATTTTTTGGCTTTTTGTCATAATCCATATTGTAATTATCATGCATGTTAATCACCTACCAAGTTTGTTACTCATGCACACATTCCCAAAGTGCTCGGTACCTTATCTGTAGAGGCCATTCGATATTTAGTTAACAGTAAATATATAGTTAAGTAATTTAATTAACATTTAATTAAATTAATGAAGGCATGATCAGGATCAGTTCTTGAAGTTCTCTGTAGAAAAGAATACAGACCACTTCAAGTCACTCAAGTCTACTTTATTTAGTAACTTCTTTCCTCTACATCAGCTCTCTTGATTTATAACGTCTCATAGCGTTTCTCTCAGAGTGTTAATATAAAAACTGAAACGCAGATGTTAAGTCAGCATGTCTGATAGTACAAATAAATTTGCATTTAGTATATCTGACATAATTCTGATTTTTCTTTAGTAGAGTCTCAAAAGAGTCTCAATATTTTGAGGGAGGGCATTACAAATTCCTTATGAAAATCTAATGATTTTCTGATTTTTAGTATAATTTTGTGGTTTATATATT
This sequence comes from Galagoides demidoff, assembly GCA_963574575.1. Lineage (NCBI taxonomy): Eukaryota > Metazoa > Chordata > Mammalia > Primates > Galagidae > Galagoides > Galagoides demidoff. Next base: position 16,372 of record CAUYQV010183419.1, read on the forward strand.
CTGTAACTAAAGCTCAATTTTGAACCCCAGGCCACGAATTCTCAATGTTACAGTTAGAATATTTTATATGTCCTATACAGCATTATTATAATCAGAATGATAAAAGGACAAAGTGAATTTTAATAAGAAAAAAGACTACCAAAAATCTCCATCAGTGTTGTTTAACCTTTTTCATCTTCACAGCACACTTGAACCTATAGTTAAACTTACACAGCACACTTCAATTATTTTGATCATAAAAGAGTAAAAAAAATATATATATACACACACACACACATAAACATACACACTTACTGTGCTTTAAATTTCTTTTGAAAATAATTTAATTAATGATCTTTAAAAACTTTCACAGCACACCTAAGATCCTCTCAGGGCAGACCAGAGTCTCTCAGGAGCCAGCTAAAAACCACTGGTCTATGCGGAGAAACTCAAAGCTCATCAATGTATTTGTCTGATGAAGTGCATATAAGTACCAATAAGATATATAATATTCTTGCTCTGATTAGTCACCAGGTAAAAGATGACATTTACTCAGAGAAGTGACTGTGATCTAACACAGTCCAGTCATGGCAAAAAAGACAGCCAAGAAACAGGAGCCAGGGAATGGAAAGAACTGATCACAGTAGTAAAAAAATACACATGATAGTTGGCCTCTGTTTAATATTGCACTGCATATATGCATTTCCAGTCTGTAAGTAGATATTCAAGCTGAATGTTGCACAATAAGTGTTCATTACTAAGGACATTATTACACTTTGTTTTAATTTAAAGGAAAAAAATAATTTTAACCAGTGCTAAACTTATGATGCCTGATTCAACTGTGTCCTCATTTCACAAGGCTACACTGCTTCCATTAGTAACTCACACAAGTGAAAAACTATTTGTCCTCTGTAAGTAAATTAGCACAGAATTTATATAGCAAAGTCACAAGTCACCAGGAAAACACCACCGACTTACGCAAAAACTGGCCTAACAGCATTATTCATATTCCCAAAAGTAGCTCGACCCAGAAGTTCCCTGAAACAGTTCTCAGCCAGCACGGCAGGATTTTCTTCTTTGTCAGCTGCAGAAGGAGAAGAGGGCGGGCCTAAGCGACTGAAAGACAGACAAGTGAGGAGAACTGCTGTCAGGATTTCAGTATTGGTCTGAAGATACACCCTACTTCTCAGAAATGTTGAAACGACACTTTTTAATCCCCAAATAACTTTAAAGCTTAATTCTAACTTCATAAATGTACCACCACCAAAGCTAATCACATAATCTTTCAAACAGAACTAAATTGAGCTGTGCAAGTTGGCGCCAGCTCATAGAACATCTTTTACATAAGATACCAGCTTGCTATTTGGTCACTTTCACATAATTTCTCCACATTTACAGCAAAATCTTAGTAAGAATGCAGTGCCAAGAGACCTCTTTAGGTATACTCAGTTTAACTACAAGAGAGCAAAAATAAGATAGAAAACTATGACCTAGCCTGTAAATACAAAATACATTTGAAAAGCTAACTCCAACGCTTACATATGTGGATGTCTTCCGTACACAGTATCTGTCGGCTCACATCTTGAAATATTAGCTTTGGCTAATGTATTCATGTTCAATAATAATTAAAAATAGCATATCTATGGAACTGAGATTATACCGTGAGAAAATACAATTTCTTAAGATTTGACAATAAATGATCTACTTCCTATATTTTACTTATGCTGACCCGGGACTATAAGAGCCATAACTATGTGAAAAAATGGGTTTCCAGCTAGCTAGAAATCTTTTAAATAGTAAATATTTTAGATAGGGAAACTTCCACCTCAGCTACAGTGCCAAAAATAGAAAAAATATTAACAGTGCTAAAATACTTGAGTTTCGCACTTTAGGAAAGGTTTCTAAAGCTGCAGATAGTTACATCGCCTAAGTAATTCAGCATGAATCTTTTCTGCAATTATTGTAAATGTAAATGAACATATAAGTGCTACCACAGAATTATAAACTACATCTCATTTCTAGATCAATTTTATTTTAATATTGTACATGTGACCATGAAAATTATAAATAAAATGTAAACTTTATAGCCAGAATTGAATCCCTCTTAAATTTAATTTTTCAAACTGCAAAAAACCAGGAAGTCAGGATAATAAGCCAAATTGGAAAATACTACTTCTGAAGCTTAATCACACATTATCTCTGTGTATGGCAACAGAAATGGGAGTGAGTAGAAGTATGTTCCTGGCACTTGAAAAAAATAACAGAGTATTCTCCGTGTAACTGAGGGAGAGGGAAAAAGAAAGTCAGCACATGTTCAAAAACAATACTGTATCCCAAATCAGAAATAAAGTAGCTAATCTTTTTGTAGAAAAATAAAATACAATGGATAGTTACTATGATTATTATTATTTTGGTTAGTTCTAATTCCCTGTGAAAAATCATGCTGCATCTCTAAAGAATAGAAATTGAGCTATAATTTATATTTCCCAAAGTTGCAAATAATGTTAATTAAAATAGCAATTTGAATGTTTAATAATAAACAGCAAGTGAAGTGTAAACTTATTCCAAAAGAAAATAAAGGCTTAAATGTATAAATAATAATCTATTGTCTATTAAGGTTTCACTACAGACTAACAATTTTTCCAGAAATATATATATTTTTTAATCTCACTTAACTTTATACGACTATTCACACAGTATTAAAGACAAAGCTTTCTTACCCTAGCAAGTACACAAACATACATACAAAACTAACGCAGCCTCGACCTTAGCAGTGTATTCAATACCTGTCAACTTCTTCTATCTTTTGCATGTTAAACAGGAGGGATGGAACAATTTTATCCATATGCTGAGGTTCCCAAATGGTAGCACGAAGTTCATCATTAACTGTTTTGCGAACCACGCCTTGAATACCCCTGATTCCAGCAATTCGGATTCTACATAAAAAGAAAATAAACTTCTAAAAAATTGTATTTAACAAGTCTGTTTGCCTAGCTAAGAGAATGGATGTCAAGTAAATACTGCTATCTTAACAATTAAATATCTTAAAATAATACCCTAGTCTAAGAAAATTTTATTTAAACAAGTCTGTTTGCCTAGTCAGGAGAATGGATGCCAAGTAAACACTGTTATGTTAACAATGAAATATCTTTTACTTAGGAGGCTGAATCAAGAGAATCGCTTAAGCACAAGAGTTGGAGATTGCTGTGAGCTGTAATGCCACAGCACTCTACCCAGGGCCACAGTTTGAGACCTTGTCTCAAAAAAAAAAAAAAAAAAAAGAAAAAAAAGAAATATCTTAATATACTAATCTAAGAAATTAAAATCTCAAAAATTTCAGACAGACACAGCCGTATGTTCAAAAGAGGATTACTCTCAGTATCATCTTTTAAAAACCAGTACATAAAGTTCAAAGAATGTAAAATACAGAACTGTCTAGTCCATTTATTATTTTTCAACAAAAAAATCCAAAGTGTAAGTTTTGCTAAAATGACGACGATAATGCAAAGTAATGTGAAGTAGCTTCTCTCCGTTTCTTGCCTAGAAGTCTCCAAAGCTGAGTAAAAACAAAGTTTCCGGCCTCCTGAACACCCGATTTGCCTTCAGATTCCTTTCTCTGATCCTCCCGAGAGCCCCTCACCTCCTTGGTTGGCCTAAATGGAAGACTGAGCTGGTTCTTTTAAAGGTATGACAAACAAAATCAAAATGGATGACCTCAGACAGACACAATACATGTGTCTCTAGATATACATGTATTACCATATAATAATGTGATCATAATTTAAAATTTATCAATAAAGTTAGAGAATTCTACCCTATTCTCCCATCCTAATTCATAGCCCTCAACTTCCTGGAGCTCCTCCTGGTTCTTGAAAAAGAAAAAAGAAAATAAAAATAAAAAGGTTTAAGAATGAGAAAACAAGTAACTAGAAAACAGCTTCCAAAAGCTTTAGAAGGACAAAGTCAAGCAAGCTAACTTGGTGGCCCATTTGTCTCAAAACATCTTTCTTCTGGCCAACGATGACTTCTGTTTACTTAGTTTTTTCCTACTACCACTACCCCTACTCGTATTAAATATTCGCCAATTAGAGGTTTGTTCAACTTACCTAGCATTGTCTTCCCCAAACTGTAAGTTATAGAATCAAAGATACGGGAAAGGGAATAATATTGCTTTATAAAGCCCTGAGGAAATATTCAGGCATTCAGGTATAGCAGATGGAGAATGGAAGGTGGCAGTAATATGACACCAAAAGGTGAGGAAAATGAATTGGAAATCAAAAAGATAAGTTCTGCCTGTTTCAAAACTATACCTATATAGGTTGCCTTCTTTTCTCTTTTGAGATAGTCTCACTCTGCTGCACAGGCTAGAGTGTCATGGCATCAGCCTATCTCACAGCAACTTCAAACTCCTTACGGTCAGGTGTGGGGAGCATGTAGCCAGAGACCAGCATGTAGCTAGACTATTACATGCAAGCTGGGCCTAACGTCAGGCCTAACCAACACACTCTGGCCTTGACTCCTAAAGGAATTTTACAGTTTCCCCACCAGTAAAATAGAACAACTGTCATACCCACAGCATAAACATGTTGTAAAGAATTGGATGAGTTAATTCAACAATATTATTGCTTAAACAGTAACTGGCACACAGTAAGCAGTCAGTGTTAACTGCTCCTGCTAATGGTGTTAACCATTAAGACAATGATGACCTCCGCCACAGCCGAAGCTTCAGAAGGTAAGACCTTCAGATTTTGATGAATGACCTCACAAGTGGGGACAAGTTCTACAAGACAAATATTTTAAGAAAATCTGACTAGTACCAGCCCCATCTCCTACTGCCCACATGCCTCTCTCTGAGTCTATTTGACAGAGGACTGTGAAAAATCAAGGGGTAGCAAATAACTAAGGTAGAACCTAAAAGGGAAGATAAATACAACTGAAGAAAACCAAAGGGGCTCTTAAGACAAAACAGAAAAAAAAAAAAAAAAATCAAACCCTCTAAGTTATCAGACCTATAGCATTTTCGTTTATTCATTTGTTTTATGGTGGTTCAAATGAAATGTTGGCATTATGGAATTTTAAGTATCACAATATTGGAGGCCAAGCTTAGTGGCTGATACCTATGATCGGAACACTTTGGGAAGCCAAGATAGGAGAATCACTTGCAGCCAGGAGTTTGAGAAGAGCCTGAGCAATATATTGAGACCACCTCTACATAAAATAGAAAATTTAGCTGGGCATGATGGTATGTGCCTGTAGTCCCAGCTACTCAGGAAGCTGAGGCAGAAGGATCACTGCAGGTCAGGGGTTTGAGGCTACAGTGAGCTGTGATGATACCATTGCATTCTAGCTTGGGCAACAAAGCAAGACCCTGTTTCAAAAAAGAAAAAAATCATAACATATCATAAAGACCAGATTTAGGAAAAAATACTATAAGCCTTTTTATTTGTATAAGGCAAATTTCAAGTTTTTTTTGGTAAATATTAATGAAAAATAGGTGAAAATATGCTTTTAAAAAAGAATATTTCACTAGCGGGCAATAAATACCTGAAAATAAGATATTTTATGTTAAAAAAATTTTGAATTTCTTAAATGTATACTTTTATAAACATTATAGATTTCAGAAATACTTTTCAAGTGTTTAGCCTTAACCATAATTTGAGAAATGTCTAAGATCAGTTTATTAATCCTTAAAATGCATTTTAAAGGAAAGCATACGATATTCTGGATTTTAAAAGAATGTTAAAATCTTGGGGAAATTGCCATTTTATTTAACTAATCTTTATTACCTCTTTGCCCCATTAAAAACTTATCTTCAAAGAGAGAGGACAGTTTTTATAAAACATTTCTAAATGTCCTTTATAGAAAAAAAAAAAAAGGATTATACTGGTAACTGGAACAAACAGAAAATTAATTATTATAAGGTAATTATAATACTTTATATTTCATAATAAAGGAATAATATCAGGATCCTCCATGGTCAGTAACTATACTGAGGAAAAATTAAACCACGGACAGAAACAAAATCTTATATCTAGAAACAGCTATTAATCATCTCTCACCCTTCTTAGACAGAAACCAAATCTCACATCTGAAAACCATTATTAATCACTTCTCATCTTTCTTTCTCCAAGTTAAAATAAATTTTATACTCGTTTTCATTTTGTTTAAACCAACACTGTAGCTTGGATAATATATAACTAAATTTTTGCATATTTATTTATTTTACAAGAAAAGTAAAAATTATAAAACATAAAAAAAATCTTGATTATCAACTACCATAGTAACTCCCTAAATTCAAGGTTTCTTGTTTTTTAGGCGTATTATAGCAACACTCAAATTACTTCTCTATTTACCAAAGTCATTTTGACTTTAATTCTTAATTTTGAAGTTTCTTATTTCTATATTGCTATATCAACCTACAGATTGAATTCACACTGTATTCAATTTCAGATTTTTAGCAGGACAGATCTAAAAGAAATGTTTAAAAATACCCAAGATGGGGAGGGAGATGAGTGGGGTCACAGTTATGGCACAACTCTTGGGGGGGGACACAATTATAACAAGGACTTTACCTAACAAATGTAATCAGTGTAACCTAATTGTACCCTCAATGAATCCCAAACAATAAAAATAAATAAATAAATAAATAAAAATACCCAAGACAGTTGTCATGACAATACTGACAATAATTAGTAGAATACCTTCATTCATTCACCTAATTTATCTATTTATTCATTCAAAAAGTACTTGTTGAGAGCCCACTACGTGCCTAACAGTCCCTCTCCAAAATCCTAGTGACACGGCAGTCCTATAAGCAAAGCCCTCGCCCTTCTGGAGTAAGAGACAGAGCCGTATAATAAGAAGGTAAAGACTAACTGTGGGTGGGAGGGCAGGGGCATTTAATAAATAAAAGGTGGCCAGGGGAGGTGACATCTGAACTAACAGAGGTACAAGCAATGTGGGCACCTGGGGAATTGTTGCAGGCAGAGAGAACAGTGTGTCCAAAGCACCTGAAGTGACATGTACCTGAAGTGTTCAAGAAATAGCAAGAAGACCCAAATAAATGGATTAAAGTGAAAGC
>CAUYQV010183429.1:0-16335 GCA_963574575.1 Galagoides demidoff
CTCCTGCCTCCGCCTCCCAAGTAGCTGGGACCACAGGCACCCGCCACAACGCCCGGCCATTTCTTGGTTGCAGCCATCATTGTTGTTTGGCGGGCCCGGGCTGGGGATTCGAACCTGCCACCTTAGGTGTACGTGGCTGGCGCCTTAGCTGATTGAGCCACAGGCGCCGAGCCATGTTTTTTCTTTTTGGAGGCAGAGTCTCACTCTGTCAGTCTTGGTAGAGTGCTGTGACGTCACAGCTCACAGCAAACTCCAACCCCTGGGCTTAGGTGATTCTCTTGCCTCAGCCTTCCAAGTAGCTGGGACCACAGGCGCCCACCACAATGCCTGGCTATTTTTTTGTTTGCAGTTTGGCCAGGGCCAGGTTCCCACCCACCACCCTCAGTATATTGGGCCGGCACCCTACTCACTGAGCCATAGGCACTGTCCATTACATTTACTTTAAATATTTTTCTTCAATAATAAAGTACCCTGGTTTAGTGCCCATAGCTAAGTGATTAGGGTGCCGGCCACATACACCCAGGCTGCCAGGTTCAAACCCGCCACCCTCAATATATGGAGCCAGCTCCCTACTCACTGAGCCACAAGTACCACCCAAACTTTTTTTAAATTTTTATTTATTTATTTATTTATTTGTAGAGACAGAGTCTCACTTTGGTGCCCTCAGTAGAGTGCTGTGGTGTCACACAGCTCACAGCAACCTCCAGCTCCTGGGCTTAGGTGATTCTCTTGCTTCAGCCTCCCAAGTAGCTGGGACCACAGGTGCCTGCCACAGCGCCCAGCTAACCTGCATGCACTTTTTTAGTGTAATCTGAACAGGATTCCCTGTAGGAAGGAAGTGGGAATGGAAAGCAGGATGGGAAGAAAGGACCCTTCTTCTTTTTAAGAGACAGAGTCTCACTTTATCACCCTCAGTAGAGTACTGTAGTGTCACAGCTCACAGCAACCTCCAACTCCTGGGCTTAGGCGATTCTCTTGCCTCAGCCTCCAGAGTAGCTGAGACCACACGCGTCTGCCATAACACCAGGCTATTTTTTGTTGCAGTTTGGCTGGGACCGGGTTTGAACCCACCACCCTTGGTATATGGTGGGGCCAGCGCCCTACCCAACTGAGCCACAGGCACCACCCTTCTTTTCTTCTCTCTCTCTCTCACTCTTTTTTTTTTTTTTTGAGACAGAGTCTCACTATGTTCCCCTTAGTAGAGTGCTGTGAAATCAAAGCTCACAGCAACCTCGAACTCTTGGGCTTAAGCTATTCTCTTGCCTCAGCCTCCCAAGTAGCTGTGATTATAGGCCCCTGCCACAATGACCAGCTATTTTTTTTTCTTTTTCTTGCAGTTTTTGGCCAGGGCTGGGTTTGAACCTGCCACCTCTGGCATATGGGGCTGGCGCCCTACTCTTTTGAGCCACAGGTGCCACCCACGACTGGCTATTTTTTTTTTTTTTTTGTCGCAGTTGTCATTGTTTAGCTGGCCCAGGCTGGGTTCGACCCCTCCAGCCTCAGTGCATGTGGCCAGTGCTGTAACCACTGTGCTATGGGTGCTGAACCAGGACTCTTATTTTCTTCTGATTCCATGTTTCTATACTGTTTGAACTTTTTTTTTTGAGACAGAGTTTCATTATGTCGCCCTCGCTAGAGTGCTTGCCCGTCACAGCTCACAGCAACCTCCAACTCTTGGGGTTAAGAGTTGAGACTCTTGGGTGAGTCTCTATTTTTTTTTTTTTTTTTTAGAGACAGTCTCACTTTGTCGCCCTCAGTAGAGTGCTGCGACGTCACAGCTCACAGCAACCTCCAGCTCTTGGGCTTAGGTGATTCTCTAGCCTCTGTCTCCCAAGAAGCTGGAACTACAGGCACTCGCCGCAACACCCAGCAATTTTTTTGTTGCAGTTTGGCTGGGGTTGGGTTCGAACCCACCACCCTTGGTATATGTGGCCTGCTCCCTACTCACTGAGCACAGGTGCCGCCCTTAAGCGAGTCTCTTGCCTGACCCAGCTACTTTTTTTTGGTTGTAGTTGGCTGACGTTGGATTCGAACCCTCCAGCTCCAGTGTATGTGGCTGGCGCCCAGGCCAATGAGCTACAGGCACTGAGCCACTGTTTGAACTTTTAACACTAACATATATTATTTAAACAGTAACAGTATTAGTTGAATTTTGTATTAAAATGACGTGTTAAACAGGCATATCTTTATTTCATCGCCTCTCAGGGGAAGGTCACATTTTGCTATGGGAAGCTGCAAGGGAAAGGGATCCATCAAGTAGCAAATAATGTTCCTCCGGCATTAGGCTTTCCCCAGACAGACCCTTCTATACTAAAGGCGGCGAGTCCAACAGCTTAAGAACTTCAGTACAGCCGTTAGGAGGCGCTCGCGAAGCGGCAGCAGCAATTCCCGCCTCTCCGTTACATGCCCCAGTAACCCCAGCGCGCCAGCGACCAAGAGTAACCTCGCGGTCGGGTGACTGCCCCCCCGCCCTGACTCTCGCCTGCTCCTTCCTCGGCCAATGGGAAAGACGCGAACCAGCCGGCCGGGGACTCACCGGACCGACTCCTCCCCCGAGTAGTTAGAACAGAGTTGCACAATCACCAGGCCTCGGGCTAGGACTTTTCCAAAGGCAGCCCTAGGTCGCTGCTTCAAACCCCGCCCTCCCTCACCCAGACGGGTTTTCCTTCTCGGTAGAGTCACCTTTGCCTTACAAACGTTCAGACCCGCCCTCTTCCTACCTTGCTGAGCTAGGCCCCGCCCACTTCACAGATGAACCAATAATGGGGTGAGCCCGGAGCCTCTGGGCGGGCCTGCAGCCAATGCGCACGCCGTGGGCGGTCCCCGGGCCGGAATTGGGGGTGAAGCTACAGCGTATTGCCCACATTCGGGGCGCGCGGTGCTGGGGGTCCCTCGGGGGCGCCCGCAGTTAAGATGGCGTCCACAGTGGAGGGGGACGTGGGAACGGTGGAGGAGCTGGTGGAGGTGCTGTGGCCAGTTTTCCAAGAGCTGAGCCTTAACAAGTTGGCGACGTCCCTGGGCGCGTCAGAACAGGCGCTGCGGCTCATCATCTCCATCTTCCTGGGTAAGGACCCTCCTGTCTCCCTCCACCCCTTCGCCAATTCCCCGAGGAATAGGGAGGAATGGGGACAGGACCTTCCTGTCTTACCAGAGCCAACCCCGAGGGTGGGGTGCGGGAGTGAATCCTAAAGCACACCAGCCAGCTATTGAGGGGAAGACAGAAGTCCTGTCTGTAGTATGGGGGCGCTGTGCACTCTGAACCTCTTCACACCTTGCTCTTCGACCCCTGCTGTGCCCTCTGGCCCCTGATTCGGCAGCCCCACCTTCATGCCATGCACTACCCTTGCCCCCACGACCTCTTTATTTTTCGCTCTGTTGAGTTTCACTTTCTGTCCATGTGTACTGCTGTCTGTTAACCTACACACGCGCGCGCATCTCATCGGTGGGCATAGGCCCCCTAACTTATACAGCCCTTTGGGCCTTTTTAGACCCGTATTCCATACTTACGTATTCTGAGTCTCTATTTGGTACATTACTGTCTTGTGTTCTACTTTTGTGTTTTTTCTGTCCCATTTCTAATATTTTCTTCTTATACCATGTTGCTTTTTCCCCTATTAGCCACCTACCTGTCATTTACCCTGGAATATCATTTTAATACTGGGCTTGGGAAACAGGTCTAATAACCCCCTTAAAAATGATCCATAAAATTCCCGGAGTTTATTACCCGTGTGGTTCAAAGGATGGGGATCTGAATTTATGCCACAACAAGCTGTGTTATAACTGGTTTATAGGCTTTTTTACCACATCCTTACTCCATGGTATTTGAATACATGGAGGCAACATGGTACAATGAGAAAAAAGTGTGGGCTTTGAAGGCAAACAGATCAGACCCAGCCTTATTGCTGGGCACAAACTGAGAAATCTACTCAGTGTTGAGCTTTCCAGGTCTAGTTTTCTTATCTATGAAATGAGGACAACAATACCCACATAATATTGCTATAACATTCTATAGGAATTTCAGGGTCAAAATCAGAGAACTAAAGGTAATTTGAGTAACTGGAAGGTTGTATGAAGGTTATGGAACTTTAGCTAGAAAAGTGGGGAAGAATTAAGCAAAAACTAAAGTAACAATAAGGAAACAACTGGAGAAAAGAGCAGTTCCACATCCACCCAACTTTATCTCAAACACCGTAAGTAGTTGGAGATAAAATTGGGCAGATGTGGAAAGCCTTGAATATCAGCAAGAAGTTTGGAATTTGGCTCAGTGCCTATGGCTCAAGTGGCTAAGGCGCCAGCCACATACACCTAAGGTGGCGGGTTCAAATCCAGCCCAGGCCCGCCAAACAACAATGATGGCTGCAACCAAAAAACAGCCGGGCATTGTGGCAGGCGCCTGTGATCCCAGCTACTTGGGAGGCAGAGGCAGGAGACTCGCTTGAGCCCAGGAGTTGGAGGTTGCTGTGAGCTGTGATGCCATGGCACTCTACCCAGGGGGATGGCTTGAGGCTCTGTCTCAAAAAAAAAAAAAAAACTTTCATGCTATTCTTGAGGGGAGATAGGTAATGGAGGGATTTAGGCCTTAGCCTTCCAGAACTGCTTTTAATGAATCCCTCTTAGACACATCCTTGGTTATTTACACTTTTTTCATCTTCATGTAAGTTCTTATAAAATTCATACTTGGGGGCAGCGCCTGTGGCTCAGGTAGTAGGGCACTGGCCCCATATACCAAGGGTGGCAGGTTCAAACCCTGCCCCTGCCAAACTGCAACAACAACAACAAAATAGCCAGGCATTGTGGTGGGCACCTGTAGTCTCAGCTACTTGGGAGGCTGAGGCAAGAGAATCACCTAAGCCCAGGAACTGGAGGTTGCTGTGAGCTATGTGACATCATGGCACTCGAAAGATGAAGGGAGACCCTGTCTTGAAAAAAAAAAAAACAAACCCATACTTGGCAGAAAGTCTGCAATCAATACACACAAATTGACAGACTTTTAGTTCCCAATCTTTTTCTGGTGGCAAAGCCCACAGAAGTCAATGTGTTCTATTCAGAACCCAATAGAATATTTGCATATTAAACAGTATGACTAAATATATAAGAACTAAATCAGATCCTAGATACAAGTAGACATCAAAAATTAAGAAAATATGTAAGCATAAAAAAAAAAACTGTTCCAAATTTGATTTGGTAAAGAACCTTTCTTATATGATGTAATTTACAACCTTCTTTGAGGGGAAAAAAAGCATTCTTAATACAAAGCTTAAACAATTTTTTGATCTACTTTTAGTGAGTATAAGACTTCTTCATCAAACTAATCATCTGAACACTACTATGTTTCCTTCTACTATAACTATTTTACATTCTCTTTTCCATAACAGCTTTTTTGTTTTATTCTCCTTTCTGTAACATTTTGCTACCAAAGTGCACCTCTAACTTGGCCTACTTGACGCCTCTTCCCTTGCAATAAGATAATAAAAATTTACCATGTGTTGGCTTGGTGCCTATGGCTCAAGTAGCTAAGGCGCCAGCCACATACACCTAAGGTGGCGAGTCTGAATCCAGCCCGGGCCCACCAAAACAACAGTGACAGCTACAACCAAAAAATAGCCAGGCGTTGTGGCAGGTGCCTGCGGTCCCAGCTACTTGGGATACTGAGGCAGAAGACTCGCTTGAGCCCAGGAGTTGGAGGTTGCTGTGAGCTGTGATGCCACCGCACTCTACCCAGTGGGACAGCTTGAGGCTCTGTCTCAAAAAAAAAAAAAAATTTACCATGTGTTAATAACCAAATTAACCAAAATAACCAAAAATAGAAATAAATAACAATAATTTCAGCAAGTAACTGAAATTAGAAATTTCGTTTGACACCAGGAATTTCACTAGAGAAAATACTATCCATTAATTTTTTCCAGAAAATGTGGGAAAAGTCATGGTTCATGATTTTAGTGATAGAGCACATTAGTCCAGCTCACACATCCCAATGTGTTCTGAGAACCATTGCCCTATTGTCCAAGCACATGTAATAGAATGGTTTTGTTCTACATAAGCACCAAATGCCTGTTTTCCCAACAGCATTTATCCATTTCTGTCCCATAAAATGGTTATATTTTGGTGGGAAGAAGAAGAGGGAGTTAAAGAGCTAAGAGACAAAATTTCATTAGGAACATTGTTAAAATGCTGGCATTTAAGGGCGGTGCCTGTGCCTCAAGGGAGTAGGGCACTGGCCCCATATGCCAGAGGTGATAGGTTCAAACCCAGCCCCCAGCCAAAAACTGCAAAAAAAAAAAAAATGCTGGCATTTAACAATGAAATGTGGCATTTCTCCTGCTGTCCCAACATTTCATGCAAAAGGATATCTCATTCATCATATGTCAAGTGAGAGGGCTTCACTGGAACTACTACATGAGCTTTACATATGGTCCCCAGAACATAGGTAGCTAAACATTCCTTAGAAAATGAAAAGCAAGAGTTTCTGAGGGCACAGAAAACAAAGTACAAGGGGGAAGGGTGGGGTGGATAGGAAAGAAAATAAATGCAACCACAAGCATATGAGAAAGAGAGAGAGAGAGAGAAGGGATAATTTAAAAGGGGAGAGAGAGCTGTACTGAGGATAAGCTGTTGACCTGGCCCTGCAAGAGGAAGTATATGATAGGGTTTCAAGAGATCATGTACAATAGGACTGAGGAGCAAAGTGACCCAGACAAAAAAAGCCTGTCTGAAGCCCAGGACTACAGAAGGAAAGCCATGCTGGTCAACCAGAAAAGACTATCTGCCACCTCACAGCTAGCTTCTCAGGGGGGAAATCTCAGAAAACAAAAACAAATTAGAAAAATTCTTCAAAACACTCCATGAAAGAAAAAATCGACAATTGTATTTGGGCCACCAGGGGGCATTATCCTCAGATTGCAACTGTTGTCACTTCCTAAGGCTAGGCTCCTTTTCCGTTATCCTACTCAACTCTGAAGACTAACACTGGAAGGATCATTCTTTGAGCATACTTTTAAGAAGTATACACTAAATCACAAGAGAATGAAGCCTATGTTATGTATATGTTTCAATAGGCATATGTATCCTGAAGAAACAAGTGGAAGTAAAAATGATCTTCTGTTTTTCTCTTATGGTTTATGTCTTTGATGTTTGAAAACACCAATTTTTTTTTTTTTTAGACAGAGCCTCAAGCTGTCCCAACACCAAATATTAAAGGAAATTTAAAATAGAAAACTAACGTGACATATTAGCTACCTGAATTGACCTTTTCCTGAAAACAACTAAAAATCCTAGGTATAATACATCTTCTTAAATGCATTAATGAGTTGGCAAGAAAGAAAGACTCAAGTTAAAAAATAAAGGAAGTAACATGTGATAAGCTTGATTTCTGAAGGTGACTTTCACCTGAAGGCATGTGCTAAACCAAGTGGCCTTTATTTTTTAGTTTCATGGCCTGACAGAGCTTCAAAGCATTAGAAGAATAAAAGACAAAACTCAGAGTCCACCTAAAATAGTCATTAACAAGAAATTCCCCTACCTACCCTCATACATATAAACCTGGGACCCCAAATTAGGTTAAGCTCTCAATATAAGAGTAAACGCTCAATATCAGGGTAAAATAGAAATGAACTCACTATATTCTACTCCCAGAAAATCAAAATGAAAATGAACTATCTCACACCTTATTGTCATAGGCTGATGATCAGGAAATTACTGATGAGAAAATGAAACCACAAGTCATTGCTCTAGCTTGCAGCCTAAATTCACACTAACTGGGTGGTCTGAAAAAATTTCAAGCCAAGAATTTAATTTAAGTTATCTCAAACTGGTAGCCCTAAAGCCTGACAGAAGCAAAGGCAATCTCTTTGAAAGGGTTCTAATCAGTCTGGACCTCAATGAATTCCTACAATGAATTACCACAGAAGAAGTTTCATGAAAATAAAAACAAAGCACAACAAAGCAGAACCAGCAGTTACAACAGAAAACAGAAATAGAATTGCAAGGATTTTAGATACTGGAATTATCATACAGAGTAAATACAATGCTTAATATGGTAAAGGAAATCAAAAACAGGCTTAAAAATACATTCCTGAGCAAAAAAAAAAAAAAAAAAAATCCGTAAGAATAATCTAATAGATTTGGGAAAAAACCTCAACTTCTAGAAATGAAAAATATAATTGAAATTAAAACTTAAATGTATGCATGTCAGTTCTCTAAAAATTAAAGTATAAACCTAAATTAAAGAGTTAAAACTATAAAACTTCTTTATTTAAAAAAAATAAAGAGTGGTGTTGGTTTTGCAAACATTTCTTCAATAGAAAGCAAAAACCATACAAAAAAACTGATAAATGGGAGAGGGGAAGGGGGAATGGGTGGGGGGGGGGGATTGGAGGGATCACTTCTGAGGTTTATCTTACAAGGGTACAAGTAAATCTTTCTAAGAGTAGAATGTGAAGTTTTAAAACAATAACTAAGAAAATGACATGAAGGCTATATTAACCAGTTTGATGGAAGTGTTTCGGATTGTGTGTGAAAACCCCACACTGTACCCTAGAAGTGCATTAATGTACATAGTTACCATTCAATTAAAATATATATATATATAAATTCAGAAAAAAACTGATAAATTGAACTTGCTCAAAATTAAAACTTTTGCTATTCATAAGATTCTTTAAAAAAAAAAATAAAAGCCACAGATTGCGAGAAAATGTTCAGAAAACATACTATCCACCAAAAGACTTGAATCGAGAATAAATTAAAAAATGCTCTTTTTCCCAAAAGAAAGAAAAACAATCCAATTTTTTATACATTTATACATTCAAACAGAATTTTTTTATGTATTTATACATTTTTATATTTTATACATTTATACAATTTTTTATACATTTATAATTTGAAAACAACACCAAAGAAGATACATAGATGGCAAATAAGCAAATGAAGATTCCCAACACTTTTAATCGGCCTAAAACCACAATGAGATATTACTCTACATTCACTAGAATAACTAAATTAAAAAGACTGGCCATAACAAGCATTTGCCATAATTTCATAATTCCACTGACAAAAATGGAGAAATTAGAACTCTGATATACTACTGGCAAGAATGCAAAATGGCACAATCACCTTAAAAATTGTCAGTTTCTTAAGTTAAACATACACCTGCCATACAACATAGCTATTTATGCATGTAAGAGAAATAAAAGCATATATATGTCCACACAAGAATTTAGACAGGAATGCTCATGACACTTCATCTGTAATGGCCAAAAACTGGCAACAACTCAAATGTCCATCAATAGGTGAAGGAATTAACTGTGATACAGCCCTGCAAAGGAAAAGGAATACTACTCCACAGTAAGAAACAAAATAAAACAAACTACTGGCTTCTGTAACAACATGGATGAATCTCAAAACAATTATGTTGAGTGAAGAAAGCGAACAAAAGATTACATGTTATATGATTCCATTATATATCAATCTAGAAAATGCAAGCTAATCTGTAACCATAAAAAGCAAATCAGAGATTGCTTAAAGGAGGTAGAGAGGGAAAGGTATATGAAAAAGGAACACGAGAAAATTTAGAGGCAGGGGATAATGGATATGTTCATTATCTTGGTTGTTGTGACAGTTTCATTGTAGCATAGCTATGTCAAAACATACAGTGTAATCTTTTTATAATATATAGATAAGAAAAATCTGGACATATAATCTGAGATATAAAAATTTATTTAACAAACAACCCTATCACATATCTATCTGTTCCAATTAATCTATAATAGCTACTAGTATCTTTAAAGAAAGTTTATTTTTTGTTAAAGCAGAAAATTTTCATTAGCTTCAGTACCACGTATTTTTCACTAATAAGTTAAGCCTTTAAAGTTCAAGCTATTCCCTACAAGTAAGTTAGAAATCTAGAATGTACATCAACTTATCTCAAGCAGCAAAGATATGACTCCATAAGTTATATTTTCCTATTTATTAGGTGGTTGGCATCCCAATGGAATGAAAGAGAAAGAATGAGCTTTAGTGTATGTTTCACAGATGCCCAGCACCAGGTCTTTTTTCCTCATGTGATCTGGCCATTTAATCAGGACTTCTGTGTATATTTAACCTCCAAAAACCATATCCTCAACTTTCCACTTGAGCACCTCTTCCCTTTTCTCATTCTTTCATCACATCCCAAACCCTTTTACATCATTTCATTTTCTAATTCTTTCATTCTCCTAATGAAAGAGTTCATTAGGAAGCAAAATTAATTTCTTTTCTTATTTTCTGTATTTGCCTGCTCAAAGTCATTTGTATACTATAGCTTTCACAGTAGAAACATTAAGTACAAGGTCTAAAATAAAAACACAAAATAGTCTTTTTTTTTTTTTTTTTTTTTGAGATGGAGCCTCAAGCCATCCCCCTGGGTAGAGTGCCATGGCATCACAGCTCATAGCAACCTCCAACTCCTGGGCTCAAGCGAGTCTCTTGCCTCAGCCTCCCAAGGAGGAGCTGGGACCACAGGTACCCACCACAACACCCAGTCAATTTTTGGTTGCAGCCATCATTGTTGTTTGGTTGGCCCAGGTTGGGGATTCAAACCCGCCACCTTAGGTGTACGTGGCTGACGCCCTAGCCGATTGAGCCACAGGCGCCGAGCCCACAAAATAGTCTTTACCATTTTCTGCTCCTAATTTTTAAAATGGCCTCATGTATCTCTGATGCTCCAAAGTGCACATACTGCTATCATTTTCAGCAATGCTGAATGTAAATTGCATCTGTCAGAGTTAGACAACAAATACTAAAGACTACTTTTATTTCTTTCATAGTTCACTAGATACATAACTCTAACCTTGTAATTTTTTAATTTCTAAAATCATTTATTTTTGGCAAAAGTCTATAATTTACAATTACAAATTTCTGTGTCAATTTAAAAAACAGAGAAAATAGTAAGTCATAGGGGGAAATTCCCCGTAATTTTCACATCTAGTAATTCTGGTCAATAATCTTAAACGACTTACCTGCTTAAAAATAGTTTTATACTTAACATTTAAGAATTCAAATTAATAAATATTTATTAAAACAGACCAATAAATAATGCTTTTAATATGAAAGTAGTAGAGATAAACAAAACATGGTCTCCTGATTTAAGGTTTTAATGAAGGAGAAATTGGATACATTATAGATAGACACATAAATGTCTCTTATGAACAGTTCTACATTTTAATAAATTTTACTATTGCTACACAAAATAAAACATATTTTTTTTCTTGAGACAGAGCCCAAGGTAGAGTGCCATGGCATCACAGCTCACAGCAACATCCATCTCCTGGGCTTAAGCAATTCTCTTGCCTCAGCTTCCCAAGTAGATGGTACTACACGCACCCACCAGACGCCCAGCTATTTTTTGGTTGTAGTTGTTGTTGTTTGGCAGGCCCAGGCTGGATTTGAACCCGCCAGCTCTGGTGGATGTGGCTGGCTCCTTAGCCGCTTGAGCTACAGAAGCTGAGCCAAAACACTATTTTTTTTTTACCAAAAACGTGGAATAAATGATTAAAAATGATCAAATGTTGTCTTACAAGGGTACAAGTGAATCTTTCTAAAAGTAGAGTATAAACGTCTTAACACAGTAACTAAGAAAACTGACATAAAGTTTATTTTAACCAGTTTGATGAAAATACTTCAACTGTACCCCACGACTGCATTAATGTACACAGCTATCATTTAATTAAAAAAAAAAAGAAAGAAATTTAGGGAAAAAAAAAATCAAATGTGTTGGTGGCACCTGTGGCTCAAAGGAGTAGGGCACTGGTGGCAGGTTCAGGCCCAGCCCGGGTCAAAAACTGAAAGAAAAAATAATAATAATAATCAAATGTGTTACTTTAACATGAATAAGAATAAACAGTCCCATTTAGATTATTCAAAAAATAAAATGTGTATGCCTCTACTATGCACCAGAGGACTGAAAATTATAAAATCATTCTAGCTATACTTTAAACACATGACCCATACAATAATGTAGAATTTTTCACAAACATTATGAATTTTAAATGAATGTGCTGAGTCTGAACATAATTACATTCTGCAACTTAACTCTAAGTTTTGTTCACCTTTGGTAATTAGGATTTGAAGCTTTGGATGACTTCCCCAATAATATGTATGAGGGGTTGGCACCCATAGCACAGTGGTTACGGCATCAGCCACACACACCAAGGCTGGCGGGTTCAAATCCAGTCCAGGCCAGCTAAACAACAATGACAACTGCAACAAAAAAATTGCCAACCACTGTGGCAGACACCTATAGTCCCAGCTACTGAGGAGGTTAAGGCAAGAGAATCACTTAAGCCCAAGAGTTTGAGGTTGCTGTGAGCTGTGACGCCACAGCACTCTACCAAGGGTGAAATAGTGAAACCCTGTCTCTAAATAAATAAATAAATAAATAAATAAATAAATAAATAAAATAATATGTGTAAGTATCAGACTTTGTGGGGTATTTTAAGAAGAGGGAGAAAAACGGATGAGAGAAAAGGGTCAGGATACAAGGGATTTGTGAATTAGGAAAGAAATCATGGTGTGTGTTAACTTACAGAAGCACATCAAGGAAAAAAGTGTTGGAAGAAATAGAGAAGAGGGTATATGCTGGTGGAAGTGTCTAGGAAAGGTTTTTCAGGATGAGTGGCTGACAAGATTATAGAAAAGCATATCAGATTATCTGTTCAGAAGGTATTAAAAATGACCACTAGAGAAAACCTAAAGATTTCAACTTCAAGGTAACTTCAAAGCATTAGATAAGAAGACATGGTTTCCTCAAATACGCACTTTGAACTGGTAATATGATAACAAAATGAAATGAAACAGCTGATTTTCCTAAAATACTCACTATAAAATTCTAATTTGATCCTTACAATATTTAAGGACTTCAAAAGCACGTAATAGAATATTAGCAAAAAGATTCTAAAAGTACATTAAAAGAACTCCACCATGACAAAGTGGAGTTCAAATCAGAACTGCAACACTCATTCAATTGTAGGAAGTAACTACTATAATTCACCATATAGGCAGATTAAACACCCCACACAATTATAGCAGAAAAAGAAAAAAGCACATTACAGCAAAAAGGAAACCATCCAAAGCAAGTCTTTAACTGTGATGAAACCAGGCAATTCTGGAAGATGATCAATAAAAACCACATTCATGAAAGTGCAAAGGAGGCACCAGGGAAGAAAATTTAGAGAGAAAGATTAACTCTGGTACTATGTAGCAATAATGCAGGGCATATGATAAAGCCAGGCATTGTGTACACAGTGAAGAACCCACATGCTCTCAAAATAAAACCCAAACTTATTCTGCCTGTGTCCCAGCAACATAATCAGAAAACATGGATGACAGTCATCTTGTTTAAGAACAGGTCTGCCAATGCTTCATCTCAGAAGTGAAAAACACATGGAAGAGAAAAGTTCTGAGTAGACAAATTACAAAGCAATTTTTCTTTGAAAAGCAAGTTTTCTTGAAAAAGTATAACTTATTTCCCAAGTATTTATTATCAACATAATAACTAGTAGGACAAAATAACCAGATTCTCCCCGCCAAGCAATAGGAGCTTCAATTAAGAGTTAACATTATCTCAGCTTGGAACCTATAGATTAGTGCCTAAGGCGCCAGCCACATACACTGGAGCTGACGGGTTTGAATCCAGCCTGGACCTACCAAACCATGACAACTACAACCAAAAAATAGTCAGGCATTGTGGCAGGTGCCCATAGTCCGAGCGACTTGGGAGGCTGAGGCAAGAGAATTGCTAGCGCCCAAGAGTTTGAGATTGCTGCGAGCTGTGACACCATGGTACTCTACCCAGTCTGTCTCAAAAAAAAAAAAAAAAAAGAGTTATTTTATCTCAAAGATTAGCCCATACTTAAAAGACTATTACAAATAGCCTTAAAGGCTCAGCGCCTGTGGCTCAAGGGGCTGAGGTGCCAGCCACATACACCTAGGGTGGCAGGTTGGAATCCAGCCCGGGCCTGCCAAAACAGCAATGTCGGCTGCAACCAAAAAATAGCCAGGCATTGTGGCGAGCGCCTATGGTCCCAGCTACTTGGGAGGCTAAGACAGGAGACTCACTTGAGCCCAAGGGTTGGAAGTTACTGTGGGCTGTGATGCCATGGCACTCTACCCAGGGGAATAGCTTGAGGCTCTGTCTCAAAAAAAAAAAAAAAAAAAAGCCTTAAAAATAAGGGATACATAACACATTCAATTTCAAATCTTCACAGTGATCAATGATGCTGACAGGTACAAACTGTTTCCATGGATGAGGAAGCTACAGCTAAATAAGAGTAAAAAATATATGGCTATTCACAGAGGTAGTAGGTGGCACACTTGAACCTAGGTCTGTCTCCAGAGCCTACCAACTTCCATTATGCCACAACATCTATTATGAGGCTTAACAAAAATAGTACTATATACATATTGAATAATAAGACTGAACATCTCAAGGCACCACATGATACACATAGACTTTATTTTACACTAGTGAGACTGACATTTTCATTATCCCAGAGTGACAGACATTATTATTATCCCTATTACATACAGGTTAAAAAAAAAATACCCTTTACGTAGGTTTATTAACTTGTCTAAGAAAACAATGCCTCTAATTTTAAATAATATAAATCGTATTTTTAATAAAATATTACATAAACAAATTCATAAACACAAACACTATACCACTCATTAGAGATTTTTTAGTGTTATATCTTAACAAATTTTACCTCATTTTTAAACTTCCTAAAAATCCCATGAGGTAGATATTCTTTTCCTCTTTTTAAAAATGAAGGAAAGTAAAGCTAAGAGAAATTAAGTAACTCTTCTAAACTTGCATAACTAGTAAATGATGAAAACAAAAGATGGACCCAGATTTATCTGGCTCCATAGTTCATCCTTTTTAATACTATACATTCCTAAAATTTCAATGAAGGGGTAAATTGAGCAAATTTAGATGAAATCCAAGTCATCTTCACAACTTAATATTCTTTATGATTTATAAGTTGTATTTATAATCATTACAAACATATCCAAGTTATTTACATCAAATTAATGTGAACAAGTTATTTACATCAAATTAATGTGAACAAGTTAAAAAGAAATCAAAGAAGTTGCCTAAAATGAACTGAATCAGCTATAACAGGTGCTCCTATTAGGTTCTCCATTGGAATCTGTATATGTCTGCAGTCCCCAGAAAAGGGAAGAGCCACAGTATTTCCAAGGTCAACATGAATAACAAGAAGAGGGAGAGGGGAAAAAAGGTGAAGCAACTTTTCGGTCTGATCCTTTCCCTGAACCATGATCCATGGCACTTAAGAGTCTGTCCCTGACCTTTTCCTAACCCTCTCTGGTTACCCTAGGATTATTTTCCTGATTTATTTTGATTACACAATTAGCACACAGACTACTACATTAAATACCTGACTCCGCCCTTCTGGCATATCTAAACAAATCCTAGAATTCTTTCTGTGGTAGGTTTTAGGGATATTTTTCTTTGGTTTTATTGACCCTATTAGTCACCTATTCATCAGTTGACTATGCTTAGTTTTCTCACCAACAATAAGAAATGGCTCCTGAGCACGCTTTCCTAAAAATCAGCCATTATAACAATACTCTCTCTTAGAATAAACTCTTCAGAACTTAATATTCTACTGCAGTTTAGAAAGATTATTCTACTGCTGTTAGGGCCAAAAGGAAAGTGGGGAAACAATGGTGAATGAAAGCATAACTACTACAGATGCAGAGCTAGAGAAATTGGGTCATTCTAATCCAAAACTATCTGTTCAGAAGTTACATATATGCCTTTATGAAATGAAAGCTTATGAACAAGGGAAAATTAGAAAAGAACATCAGAAATATTTTTTAGTTCATAATAACTACCTTGACTCTCAGTTTGAAAGGCAATGGTTCATGGCCTTAAAAACTTTGGGGAAAAAAAATTATCTACAGTTTACAGTTGCTAGCCTGGAACATCATCCCACCTATTATTCAATAGTTAACTAGAGGCTCGGCGCCTGTGGCTCAATCGGCTAAGGCACTAGCCACATACACCTAAGGTGGTGGGTTCGAATCACCAGCCCAGGCCCGCCAAACAACAATGATGGCTGCAACCAAAAAATGGCAGGGCGTTGTGGCGGGCGCCTGTGGTCCCAGCTACTTGGGAGGCGGAGGCAGAAGACTCACTTGAGCCCAGGAGTTGGAGGTTGCTATGAGCTGTGATGCCATGGCACTCTACCCAGGGGGATAGCTTGAGGCTCCGCCTCAACAAAAAAAAAAATAGTTAACTAGAGTTCTCACATAATGTGTAGCCTATAAAATTTCATGAAA
>CAUYQV010183431.1:0-20645 GCA_963574575.1 Galagoides demidoff
AGGAAAGGGTGACCTTAACTAAAGGAGTAGCTGTGCTCAATACCTCTGTTGCCCCTTTACTCAACCCCTTCATTTACACCCTAAGGAACCAACAGGTGAAAGAAGCTCTCAAAGTTATGCTTCAGAGATTTTGTTATTGTCAAGACAAGGACATAACATTTGGATATAAATAACGTGCTGTTGGAATGTAGATGCAAAAATTGAATACAGTTTTCAGTTATATTAGTTCAAATCCACTTGGGTATTTTTATATCATAATAGGTTTACTAATTCACTCTCTTTACTCTGTAGCCATCTATGTTCTTCTCTTATGAGCACATATTTCTACTTTATAGTAGTTAACTGCCTTCTTCAATCCACAATGTTAAATTCTGTCTTTGCCTAGGGATGTCTCTTTTCATAAATGACAGTTTTGTGCACTAAATGCTTTGACCAAGTGAACCTTGATAGATATAGTTTAATTTATTCAATATGTGTTATAGTTTATAATTATTAAACTATAAACAATTATAGTCTATAATCATTTCAATATGTGTGTTAATTAATAAGTGTTGCATCTGCTCTTAAGTATTTTGCTTTGCTGACACCATTGGAGATGAACACTTAACCTCATAATTATTGTATCTAATGTAATAAATGCTATGGCAGAAAAGAGGTAGAAAATCTTAATTTTAAATATCAAAGTAACCTTTCAAGAGAAGTTACCACTTACAACATAGCTTGGAAGATGAATAAGAAAGTGCTTTTTACAACAGTGTTGTAATCAGAGATGTAAAACATGAAAATACATTAGATCCTACAGAATAGATTTCACCTGGAGATTTGTACAGATTAAGGCATTTAGTCTAATTGCTTGTATTTCCTATACAGTTTCTGAAGCCTGTTAGATTTAGTAGACCATGAAAATAATACACGGTAGAATTAACTTATACAACTGTATTTAGGAATCATTCCATATATTTTAAATAATTTTAAATTAAAAGTCTCCTAATCAGTTCCACTTGTCAATTTTCACCAAATTAATTAAGTATATCTGACATGCAGTAGCACACGATCTTTTAAAAACAATACATTTCAGCAAATATTCACACTCCTTTATCAACAAAGATAAAGAACATTTACACCTTACTAAATAGTCCTCCTTTCTTCTTTCCAGTTGTTCTCCTACCCCAACCCCACCTCCATCTGCCATTGGTGTTTTTCTAGCCCACCACGTGTTAATTTCAGATTTCCCAAAATTTCTGATAGGAGAAAGCACACTGTTTGAAATGTATATCTGGCTGATTTTGCTCAGCATAGTATTTTTGAGGTTCACTCATGTTATTTCCTGTACCCATAGTTCATTCCTTTTGGTGATATGATTTAGCAGAATATCTAATGTCCATTTGTCATACCCAACTTTCTCTTCCTTATTCCAATACTTTAACTCTCTGAGGAGACTCAATAATTTATTTTGATCAGTGTGAAAAGAGATTACATTTCATATACTGAGATGATGGTCCCTGAAGGCCTCTATCCTTCCCTAACATTCTTTAAAAATATGCTGTCTGATGAAAGGGAGTTAATTGAAAGGGATGGTTCTGTTTTATCTTGGTGACTCTACTCCAAGGCAATGATGGCTCAGAAATTGTACCTAGAGGGACAGTGGAAGGACATACATGAATAAACTCCTTCACTTTTTGTTCATTCTAGAGGCCCATTACAGGTCCCAATTAACTCCTCCTTTTGTTATGTTTCAGACTCCAAGAATCAACTTTATTTTGAAGAATTGGGGAGCAAAATTTGAGCACCAGGGAGAAAGTTGAGGAAGCTAACATTAAAGATTTCAGATTTAAGCCTGAAAAGAATGGTTCAGAAAAGCTTAGTGGGAAATGACAGTGACTTTCAGTAATTCTGGGAAAGTGCTTACCAATACTCTTAGCAGGAGAACAGACAGTTCTCATATAACTAATGAGAAGTTCCTATGGATCTCACCCTTGCTTTCCAAACTGATTACAAATACCTCTGGACACTAAGAGCCTCTGTATCTCTTCAAGTTTCCAAATTTTGCATCAGGTGTTGGCCTTGACAAACTTTAAATTAGAACCAGACCAAGAAGTGGACTCTGGGACAAGGATTCCCAGTTTAGGCTCTGCACTTAGGAGATAACTAAGGTCATATGTTTTGTTGACCTGGCAACATAGGATTCAATGCACATTCCTTCCTTCCTTCCTTCCTTCCTCCCTTCCTTCCTTCCTTCCTTCCTTATTTCCTTCCTTCATTTCTTCCTTCCTTATCACATTTTTTCATCCTCAGTAGAGTGCTGTGGCATCATAGCTGATAGCAATCTTAAACTCCTGGGCTCAGGGGGTTTGAGGCAAGATGGCTGATTGGAGCCAGCTTTCCACAGAGGCTCTAGTCCAGAAATAGAGTGAAAGGACAGAAGTTTAACAAGTAAACTGATGGTTTGGAGCTGTGCCAAAAAAGAATGTTGAAAAAGAACATCAACCCTGTTGAGGCGAATTGTGACTGAAATAAACAATAAGTACAAAATCCAGCCCTAAGCAAACTGAAGTCCCTTCCCCCATGAGAAAGACTCATAGTATACTTTCTACAAACAAGTGAGCAGAGTTCTAATGTTCTTCTATTCTCATATTTTATCCCATGTGAGATTCTCACAAAACTGGAATTCCTTCTCTGGAGAGGAGCCATAACACTGTGGCACCCTCCCACCCTGCATAAAACTTTATATTCTGTACCTGCAATTATGAAAGCCCAGAGGTCCTCTCCATTCTCACCCCAAGTTTTGGAAGTCTTTCCCCCATGGGGTCCAGATTCTGGGATGTTTTCTTGAGAGATGTGGATAAGGTGTGGACTGCTTCATGTCTGTGCTGTTTCTGTGACATGAGCCTAAAGAGAAGGAGGACTGTGAACTGAGAGGGAGAGGGAGAAGCAGTGCCCCACAGCACAGAGCAGCAGTGAAAGTGGTGGGCACAATAGGGCTCTCACCCTTGGGGATATTTTGGATATTCCCACCTCTCTTGGCAACTGGTGGCAGCCACTGGTGGAACAGATCTGGGACAGAAATGCAGGCCCCATGAGTAAAGGGTATGTCAGGTGGTACCTGCCCAGCTGGGGCACTGCAGTGTCAGAGACTAGAATACCCACACAGAGATGGCATACTTAGAGGGTATGGCTGAGTCAGAAGTGCTGCTTTAGTGACCTAAGAATCACCCATCTCCCAGGGGAACATAGCTGAGATAAAAGCAGGTGGGGCAACAGAACCAGCTCAGGGAGAAACAGACAATGAGAGCTATGTGCGAGTGCCAGCCCAGGGAGAGGCAGAAAATGAGAGCTGAGTGTGAGATTTAACTGCACCGACCTGAACACAGAGTGCAGCTGAGACAGAGATGCCAGTTCCATGAGAACTGATACAACGGCAGCAGCACAAGGAGGGACTGAGCCACAGTTTTTGTGAACATAAACAGTGTCTGGCCTGCATGAAAATATATAATAATTCTGTAGAGATATAAATGGCAGCAACATCAATCTGGGGTGGGGCTGGAACTGAGTAAATCTCCCCAGCTTCCATCAAGCACCTGAGGTTGTCAGGCTTGAGCTGCCCCTGATGACTAGTGGCACAGTGCAGTTGTCTGGCCGAGGAGACATATATCTCCCTGTGACTATAGGCTCAAACCCCTAGAGCATCTGCTCATTGGAGGGCACAGCCCTGCCAGCTTTCCAGTGACTGGGTGTGACAGAGGTGCAAGGTGGGGAAGGAGGCATCAACCTACTTCGACTAATTCATTTGCTGGGTGAGTCCTTCTGAATCCACGGAGCACCATAGCGAGTCATAATCAAGGTGTCAGCAACCCCCTACTATCTAGTTGCTTGAGACCTTTTGAACTTTCCAACTTGAGACTGGGTGCTGACTGGGACAACTGATTTGGAACTATTGACATGATCCAATCACCCGAGTACTATCTAAGGTGGTAGGTGGTACTCTGATTGTGTTGTGGTAAGGTTTGATTTTGCTTTTCCAACTTTTGCTCATGGCAGGGCAGGGTGACTTAGTTGCTGGTATTTCTCCATAGCTGAGACTTCAACCCAGAGTTACTGATCCACTAGGATTAGACAGAGACCAGCTAAAAACAAGACAGAGCTACTTAGCCCCACCACACCAAACAAGTCCCCAGTGTCTCAGGCAGTAGAACTGTATGGATCCTTTGCAAAACTCTAGGGGAAGAGGTACAGATACCAGTCTCAGCTCTTGCACCAAAAGCTGGTTAATCCCTACTGCAGGAACCTTAACTTTATATGCTCATCTAGCCAATGGTGTAAAATAATCATGAAGTGGAATCAGTGGAAAAACCCTGGCACCATGAATAATCAGAATGGATCAACTCCCCCAAGAAATGAAATGGCAGACACAACAGAAGATCCTATTAATAGACAAATGGTTGAGATGTCAGAAATCGAATTCAGAATTTGGATGGCAAATAAGATTAATAGAATGAAGGCAAAATTGGGATTAGAAATTCAAGGAGCATATTTCCAGCTCCATCCATATAAATATGATCTATGTATGAATGAATTAATT
Source organism: Galagoides demidoff (assembly GCA_963574575.1). NCBI lineage: Eukaryota > Metazoa > Chordata > Mammalia > Primates > Galagidae > Galagoides > Galagoides demidoff. Next base: position 4,580 of record CAUYQV010183431.1, read on the forward strand.
AAAAAAAAAAGAAAAGAAAAGAAATTCAAGGAGCATTTCAAAAGTTGTCTCACGAATTCAATGAATTCACAGACAAAATCACTAAGATTTTCACTCATTGAGCTACGAATTTGTAGCCCTCAAAGATCTGAGAAATACTACAGAATCCCTCAGTAACAGAATGAAGCAGGCGGAAGAAAGGATTTTGGACAAAGAAGACAAAGCTTTTGAATGATCCTGAATGCTCAAAAAGAAAGACAAGCAGAGAACAAAAACCAATCATTTTCTCAGAGAACTCTGGGAAAATTTGAAGAAAACAAATTTTCACCTTATAGGAATTCCTCAAGGTGACAAGGTGGTGTCAAATGGACCAGATGCACCAAAGAGAACTTCCTAGACATGCCAAGAGATTCTGAAGTTCAGATAGGAGACAGTTTCAGAACCCCATCACAACTCAACCCAAATAAAACATCCCCCAGAGACATTATAATTAACTTTGCCAAAGTTAATATGAAGGAGAAAATTCCACAAGCCATCAGACATGAAAAAAAACATAAACTACAAGGGGAAGAATATTAGAATGACTGCAGAACTTTCTACTAAAACCTTTCAAACTAGAAGAGGGTGGTCATCAAATTTTAATGTCCTAAAAAAAAATAATTTTCAACCTAGGATCCACTATCCAGCAAAACTGAGTTTCATTGATTATGGAGAAATTAAATACTTTGACAACTCTCACATGTTGAAGAAATTTGCCATAACTAAACCAGCTCTCCAGAATATTCTCAGACCCATCCTCCATAATGACCAGTGCAATCTTCCACCACAAAAGTAAACTCACTCAAAAGATTTTGATCAAATTCCAACTTCCATAGTGGTGAAAGGATTAAAAATGTCCACTGGACTTTTGCAAAACTCGATACCCCAATTCTACCGGCTTATCAATATTCTCAATTAATATGAATGGCTTAAATTGTCCTCTAAAGAGGCACAAGTTGGCAGATTGGACGCAAAAACTCAGGCCAGATTTCTGTGGCATACAAGAATCTCATCTTACCTAAAAAGATAAATATAGATTCAGGGTGATGGGATGGTCATCTATATTTCAGGCAAATGTAAAGCAGAAAAAAGCAGATGTTGCAATTTTATTCACAGATACAATAGAATTTAAACCAACAAAAGTAAGCAAGGATAAGGATGGTAACTTTATATTTGTTAAGGGTAATACTCAATATGATGAGATTTCAATTATTAACATTTATGTACCCAACCAGAATACGCCTCAATTTATGAGACTCTAACAGAAATGAGCAACTTGATTTCCTCCAGCTCCATAACAGTTGGAGATTTTAACACTCCTTTGGCAGTATTAGATAGATCCTCCAATAAGAAGATAAGCAGAGAAATTTTAGATTTAAACTTAACCATCCAACATTTGGGTTTAACAGACACCTACAGAACATTTCATCCTAACAAAACTGAATACACATTTTTCTCATCAGTCCATGGAACATACTCCAAAATTGATCACATCTTAGGTCACAAGTCTAACCTCAGAAAATTTTAAACAATAGAAATTATTCCTTGCCTCTTCTCAGACCATCATGGAGTAAAAGTTGAACTCAGTAACAACAGGAATCTATAGACTCCTACAAAAACATGGAAGTTAAATAACCTAATACTGAATGATAGCTGGTTCAGAGATGAGATTAAGAAGGGAATTACCAAATTTTTGGAACAAAATGATAATGAAGGCACAAATCATCAGGAACTCTGGGATACTTCAAAAGCAGTTGTAAGATGGAAATTTATAGCACTGCAAGCCTTCCTCAAGAGAACAGAAAGAGAGGAAGTTAACAATTTAATGGAACATCTCAAGCAACTGGAAAAGGAAGAACATTCCAATGTATTAAAATGACGTTTTTTCCAAGTTTTCGAATAGGCAGTTGAGTATATTTTATTTAATGTGTCTAAATAATTTTTAGTAACAGAAAACATGGCAAGATTTCTGACAATCAATTTTCAAACTTTTTTTTTCAACTTTCTTTTCAAAGCTAGTTACTTTGTTACTTTTTTCTAACATACAATCTATTTTAAAATAGAACAATGAGTAATATCTTTAAGGAAGCACATTATTGATGTGTACCTGGAATCACAGAAAAGGAAAAATTTGGATATGTCTACTTGTAAAATAAAATTGCATAATTCTCTCTAATGTGTCTTCTAAAATTATTTTGCCTAGGGTGGAGGCAAGATGGTGGACTGCTGCCAGCTTTTCAGAGAGGCTTCCGTCCAGAAGGAGAGTTAAAAGACAGAAATTTAGCAAGTAAGCTGATGGTTTGGAGCTGAGCCAAGACAGAAGGTTGTAGAACTCACGTCAACCCTGCTGAGACAAGCTGAGACCACAAGGATACAAACAAAAGATACTAACTCTGTCACCAAGTGGATGGGAGTTCCCTCCCCCCTGAGAAGGGCTCACAGTAAACTCCGTACAAACGAGCGAGCAGAGTTCAAACATCCTCCCGTTCTATCCCAAGGGATAGACCCTCTAAAAACTGGACCTCCTACCCCTACTAGGGTGCCATGGCACTCTCCTACCAGGCATAAAACTGTATATATTCTCTATGTGCAATTCTGAACTCCCAGCACTCCCCTCCACTCTCACCCTGAGGTCTGGAAGCCTGTTCCCCATGAAGTCCAGATTCTTGGGAATTTTCTCAAGAGGTGTGGACAGTGGGAGGGTTATTGCTCATCTGTGCTGTGCTGATTCTGTGGCACAGGAGTAAGGAGAGGATGGTCAGCTGAGAGGAAACCATACAGGAGAATTGGTGTCCCAGGGTGTAGAACAGCAGCCACAGCAGTGAGCACAATAAGGCTCATACCCCTGGGGCTATTCTGGACAGACACACCCTGTCTCTCTGGGCAACCAGAGGAAACCAGGCACCTTCTCCAGTGGTAGCCACTGGCAGATGGATCTCTGACAGAAGCACAAGCCCCATGAGTAAAGGGAAGACTTGAGGCGGTAGTGGCCTGGGCAGAGAGCTGAGACATGTGCAGAGCCTGCAGACTCCCAGGGTGGAGCTGAGCCAGAGGACTGCTTTACTGAGCCTAAGATGCACCTGGCCCTTAGGGGATCATAGCTGAGACAAAGGCAGGCAGGCAGAGGCTGGAAATGACAATTGAATGTGAGCTCTAGCTGCTTGCCACTGCCTGGAACTGAGTCACATTTTCTGTCACCTCAAGCAGCGTCTGATCCACAGTGAAATATAGCTGGAACAGAAACAAATTCTGCAAGATGTTCTGTTCTGACAGCAACATCAATCAGGAGCAGGGCTAGAACTGAGTGAACTGCCCCAACCTTCATTAAGTACCCAAGGTTGTCAGGCCTCACCTACCTCTGCCACATAGTGGCAGAGAGCAGCTTGACCTGGCTGAGGAGACATAGATCTCCTTCTGACTTAGGCGGATGCAATCCCCTGGAGCATCAGCTCACTGGGGGGAGCTGGGTCACAACCCTGTGGAGTTACCAGTGACTGGGTGTGACGTAGATGCAAGGTGGGGAAGAAGATATCAACCTTCCCAGAATAATTTTTTTGGTGGGTTGGTCCTTCTGACCTCACAGAGCACTGGAATGAGTCATACTTGTGCTGTCAACAGACCCATGCTTTCTAGTTGCCAGAGAACTTTTGAACTCCCGCACCTGAGACCATAGCTCACTGGGACAATTGATTTGAACCTCTTGAACTGGGCCAATCACCTGAGGACTATCCAAAGAGTATCCTGGGTGTGTGATTGTGGGAATATTTGATTTTCCTTTCCCAATTGTTGCCTGTGGAGGGTGGGGTGACTTAATTGCTGCCATTTCTCCACAGCTGACTTCAACCCAGAGTAAGTGATTTACTAGGGTAGAAGAGAGACCAGCTGAAAACAAGACAGAACCACTAAGCCCCACCACACCAAGCCCCACCACACCAAGCAGGCTCCCATTTTCTCAGGCTGTAGCACTGTATGGGTCCTTGGCAAAGCTCTAGGGGGAAAGGTACAGACACCAGTCCCAGTCTTTGGGCAAAGGATTATTTAATCACTACTCCTGAAGACCCAACCCAACTTCTCCTTATCTGCTCATCTAGCCAAATGGTGTAAAATAAGCATGGGGCGCAATTAGTGGATAAACTCAAGTAGCATGAATAACCAGAGTAGATCAACCCCTCCCACCAAGGAAGGATACGGCAGATCCAACTGAAGATCCCATCCATAAACAGATGCCTAAGATGTCAGAAATCAAATTCAGAATTTGGACTGCAAATAAGATTAATAGAATAGAGGCAAAGTTGCAATTAGAAATTCAAGGAACATTTCAAAAGTTCTCTCAAGAATTCAGTGAATTCAAAAACAAAATCACCAAAGATTTTGACACATTGAGACAAGAATTTGCAGCCCTCAAAGATCTGAGAAATTCAGTAGAATCTCTCAGTAGCAGACTGAACCAAGCAGAAGAAAGGATTTCTGACATTGAAGACAAAGCTTTTGAACACTCCAATGCACTCAAAGAGGAAGAGAAATGGAGAGTAAAAACAGATCATTCTCTCAGAGAGTTCTGGGATAATTTAAAGAAAAGTAATATTCACCTTATACGAATCCCTGAAGGCGGTGACGCTGCCTCCCAAAACACAGAGGCTCTTCTTAATGAAATTATGAAAGAGAACTTTCCAGACATGCCAGGAGATTCTGAAATTCAGATAGCAGACAATTTTAGAACTCCTGCACGACTCAACCTGAATAAGACATCCCCCAGGCACATCATAATTAACTTCACTGAAGTTAATATGAAGGAGAAAATTCTGAAAGTAGCCAGACAGAAGAAAACTTTAACCTATAAGGGGAAGAATATTAGAATGACTGCAGAACTTTCTGCTGATCCCTTTCAGGCTAGAAAAGGGTGGTCATTGACTTTTAATCTCCTAAAACAAAATAACTTTCAAGCAAGGATCCTGTATCCAGGTAAACTGAGTTTCATTTATGATGCAAAAATTAAATACTTTAATGACATTCACATGTTGAAGAAATTTGCCAGAACTAAATCAGCTCTCTAGGACATTCTCAGACCTATCCTCCATAATGACAATGGAGCAACAGTGAAATCCTTCAGCACAAAAGTAAACTCACTCAGAAACTTTTGATCAAATTCCAACTTACACAATGGTGAAAGGATTAAAAATGTCCACTGGACTTTTGAAAAACTTGATACCCAAAATTTCACAGATACAATAGGCTTTAAACCAACAAAAGTAAGCAAGGATAAGGATGGTAACTTTATATTTGTTAAGGGTAACACTCAATATGATGAGATTTCAATTATTAACATTTATGCACCGAACCAGAATGTACCTCAATTTTATAGGAGACACTCTAACAGGCAGGAGCAACTTGATCTCTTCCAGCTCCATTATAGTTGGAGATTTTAACACTCCTTTGGGATTGTTGGATAGATCCTCCAATAAGAAGCTAAGCAAAGAAATTTTAGATTTAAATTTAACTATTCAACTTCTGGACTTAACAGACATCTACAAGACGTTTCATCCTAACAAAACTGTATACACATTTTTCTCATCAGTCCATGGAACATACTCCAAAATCCATCACATCTTAGGTCACATGTCTAATCTCCTATTCTAAAAGAATAGAAATTATTCCTTGCATCTTCTTGGACCATGATGGAGTAAACATTGAACTCAGTAACAACAGGAATCTACAGACTCCTACAACAACATGGAAGCTAAATAAAATTATGCTGAATGATAGGTGGGTCAGAGATGAGATTAAGAAGGAAATTATCAAATTTCTGGAACAAAACAATAATGAAGACACAAATTATCAGAACCTCTGTGATACTTCAAAGGCAGTCCTAAGATGGAAATTTATAGCACTGCAAGCCTTCCTCAAGAGAACAGAAAGACAGGAAGTTAACAATTTAATGGGACATCTCAAGGAACTGGAAAAGGAAGAACATTCCAATCCCAAACCCAGCAGAAGAAAAGAAATAAGCAAAATTAGAGCAGAATTAAATGAAATTGAAAACAAAAGGATTACATAACAGATCAATAAATCAAAAAGTTGATATTTTAAAAGATCAATAAAATAGATAAACCTTTGGTGAACCTAACCAGGAAAAAAAGAGTAAAATCTCTATTTTCATCAAGACATCTTTCTTTTCATAAAGACAAAATAACAATAGACCCCTTAGAAATTCAAAAAATCCTTAATGAATATTGTAAGAAACTTTATTCTCAGAAATATGACAATCGTGAGGAAATTGACCAATGCTCAAAAGCACACCACCTTCCAAGACTTAGCCAGAATGAATTGGAAATGTTGAGCAGGCCTATATCAAGTTCTGCAATAGCATCAACTATACACAATCTCCCTGAAAAGAAAAGCCTGGGACCAGATGGCTTCATGTTAGAATTCTACCAAACATTTAAAGAAGAACTAGTACCTATATTACTCAAACTTTTCTAAAACATAGAAAAAGAAGGAATACTTTCCAACACACTCTATGAAGCAAACATTATCTCGATCCCCAAACCAGGAAAAGATCCAATAAGAAAAGAAAATTATAGACCAATATCAGTAATGAATATTGATGTGAAAATATTTAACAAAATCCTAACAAACAGAATCCAGCAACACATCAAACAAAATATACACCACAACCAAGTAGGTTTTTTCCACAAGTTCTTCTCACATGATTGTGATATCCCTTTCTTATGGCAGCCGCATCTTTATGTACGTTAAACCATCGGTCAAACAAAGAATATCATTTTCAAAGGGAATTTTGGTGCTCAATACCTCTGTGGCTCCACTTTTGAACACTTTCCTTTATACCTTAACAAACCAACAGGTGAAAAGAGCCTTCGTGAATACAATAGACAAGGTTATCTTATTTCTTTTTCAAAGAAATGAACATTCTTTTGCATGCTATAAAATAAGTGAATAAAGAACTCTCAAATGTTATCAATGTATTCAGTAGTAGCCTCTAAGACATAATTTCTTTCTTTGCTTTGTTTTGATAGTTATCTTTATGTTTTTTCAAATTTTATTTTTTTCCAAAATCTTTGGGCTAATGAGCATGATTTTCTTTCTATTCTTTATTAAAAGTAGTTTTCCTTATCTTACTTCCTTTCCTCTAGATACTGAAAAAACTTGAGCTAAGTTTTTCAATATGTGTATTTTGTCTTTAAGATTTCCATTTATTACAGACTATAAAATATAGTTTTGTTTAAATTACATTTAATGTATCACACAGTGCAGATGTTATTATACTTTTCTTTATTTGTGATCAGTTAAAACAAACTTAAAAACTAATAGTTGTTTAAAATTTTGGCACATTGCCAATTTATTGGTAGCTATTCTATTTCAAAAAATTAGAAGAGAATTGTAATTAGTCCTTAACATTGATGCCCACCTTTAAAAATTAATATGTATATGAGTTCCTTTAAAGTATATTGTGTGGAGCTAGTTATTTACTTTCCGTTTAAAAGAAGTTATATTTACAAAAGTTACACTATGGTTAAAAAAATATCTTATTGGTTTGTTTTTTAAATTAGTAATGAAATAAAACATAATTGAAATTTTTATACCCCTCAAGAAACCCTTTAATTCTCTTGGGATATTCTTTAGCTAATTGGAAATGACTTGTGAATGATTATTAAATAAGATCAAGGCTAACTCAACATATTTTTTTCAGAAATTGTTTGCCTAATATACATTAGATTTATATGTGTGAATAGCATACATGGACTAATTGACATAAATACACACATATACATACATAGATATCCCTTTTATTAGTGAAACTGGGATAGTAGAAGAATAAACTACTTAAGAGATTTTCTAGCTTTAGGTAAGAATCTATTAGTAATTAATTTCTATGTGATGATCAGAGCTTAAAAAAAATTTCACAGGGACATATCTTATTTCATGAATTTCTCCATAAATATATTTGTATTAGGCAATTTTTTTTCTATATCATTTCATTTTTTAAAAGAATAGTCAGGCTTTAAACTCAGGAAGGCTTTCTCCTTATTGCAATTGAGGACTTTGGTGTCTTTTATCTTTTATCTTAAGACCCAACTCCAGTCATTCCCAAGCTGTCTGTTGGAGAACATTAGTTATCATTGCATATTGAGCACTCCCAGGATGGAGACTAAAGAATATCCACAGTATTATTTTTCCCCATTTGTAAGTGTCCCTGCCATAAGTTCCCATAGTCTTTTGCCTCCTAATACCTTCTGTTAATACTGTTCTTAAGAACATTATCTGTCTTCAGAATTCAGAATTAATTATTCAATTTTTGGCCCAACTTTATTCATAACATTTTATTTTTAGAGTAACTCAATGTCATCTATTCTATAAAAGGCATGCTAATTTTCCAGTTGGTCTATCCATAAACTAGCTATTTTGAATTAACCAAAATCAATTCTAATACATATGTACTTCTTTACCTGATTATGTATGAAGACATGTTTGTTGACCCATCACATTAATCTTTCAGATTTTATTATTGTAATCAGTTTACCCATGATTAGAAAATCTTTATTTGTTATTCAAAAATATATATATCAAAACTTGCATGTTTTGTATCAAAAAATATATCTCAAATTTTGGTCATTTAACACTAATATAAAAATACCTTCCCTTCCACATAAAAATACTAATAAATTTTTTAATGGAAATATACAATATCTTGTTAATTTGAAGGAAAAATGGGGACTGAAGACCCCATTCTTGGCAAAGGAAAATACCTCCAGAAAAGGGGAAGAACAGAGAAATAAACTGAGCAATGCAGAATAAAAGCAATTTAGCTAGCTTACTTTCAAAATAATAGTTGAAATTATATCTGGGCAGTTTCTGCTTTTCCTGGAAGCCTGGCCTATAAGGAATACAGCTTATAAACACCCCTGTTGGGTCTATAAGCACTCTGAAGAACAATGACCACAGCAGAAGCTGCTTGCAAAGGCCTGGGAAGCAATATTAACCAGGCAACAGTTAACAAACAACCTAGAAGCAAATATCCATGTGGGGGTTTGTATAATGGCCAGGACACAAGTCAAGGGAATAGCTCCAGCCCTGAGATATGGGCAGGAGGGCTTGTACCCTAACCACAGAGGGAAACACTTTCTGTTATAGTGCAAGAAAAGACTACGCCGCCAATTTTAAAGTGTCTGAATGGAGTCTTTGTTTTTTGTTTTTTGTTTTTTGTTTTTTTTTGGTTGGAGTCTTTATTTAGCCGACTGGCAGCTATCTTCTCAAGTCTCAGAGAGATCAGGGGAGAGCATCCCATCCAGGTTTGAAGCAGAGTTCTTATAGGGTTAATTGATGCAGCAAGCAAACCATCGGATTTCACAACCAGCATGTACAGAAGCAGATTTACAGTGCTTGCAATTACTTGGTTAGGCAAAATTATAGCTAGATACAAAAACATTTTTTTACATCAATGGGATCACCATGACTTTATCCTGCCTATGTGTATTCCATGAAGTCAGCAAGGCCTTATCTTGTGTGTTCCCAACTCCTCATTCTTCCTCTCATTGTTTCTTGTCGGGAAGGGGAAGATGGGGGGAAAACTCAGGAGCCTCATGCAGGTATCAAGCCCTCTCCCACCTAAGCACCATCTCATTCCCTACTCCTGTTATCTTGGGAAATCAAATCTTTGTTTTTTCTTCATCCTGACATAGGTACTGATGAGTTTTACTGCTTGTACTCATTTTTGGATGTATGAAATGAGGGCTTTAATAACATTAATAACACATGGTCCTATTGTCAATCCTAAGAGGAGTAGGAAGAGGGGAACTGCAAGGGTGGACAGGAGAGTAGTTAGTGAGGGCAACCAATTGAATAGGTTTTCAAACCAATTTGCTTACTGGCTTCTAGCCTCTTCTCTGTCTTGAATCCTCTTTTTTACTGAGGCCAAACTATCCCTGATGACACCAGAATTGTTAGTATAAGAACTGCATGTCTCCCACAATGTTACACATAATTCTCCTTGTTTCAGGAATAGCAGGTCAAGTTCTCTGTGATTCTGTAGCACTACCTCTGCCAAGGAATCTAAGGAAGTTTCTAATCGGGACACTGAACTTTCTAATCCTTTCAGATCTAGATTAACTTGATTGCTTAGTACTTTTAAATTCTCTTCTCTTTATAAGAGCAGATATCCCTACTGCTGCTGACTCAGCTATGCTTACCCCTACCAGAATTGGGACTAGAATGGGGGCACTTTTGGTCCTAGAGGGTAAGCTATCTGAATCTAGGTCCAAATGCTCACAGTTTCCTTCACCTGAATAATAAAAGACTTGAGGAATAATATGAGCAAGAACACACAAATCTGGGGCCTTTGCTAAGGTTACTGGATTTAAACATGGGGTTATTCCGGTTGTGCAAGCAAACCTAGTTCTATCTGGGGCTTTTAGGACATACTCTCCCTCTAGGTGGGAAAGAATCATGGTCCCAGAACAAGAATCGTTATAGGAGGAGTCCTGCAGTTTGAAATCTGGGGACTGAATGCAAAATCCTGTTCCTTGGAAGTCACCGAGAGTGAGCTTAGGTTCATGACTCCACTTGCACAGAACTCATTGTTGTGCATAGGTGATATTCTGAACTCAGATAGGGTCTCTTCTATAAGTGCAATTGGCTGCTATATAATAAGGGGGCACTGGATCTAGGCACAGCTAACAATCCCTGGTAGTGTTGGGGTTGGTTCTCTTCCTAGACTGAAAAACTGCATTTAGCATATCAAAAATGGGCTTACAGAGAACCCTTAGGGGCTCTTCTTGGGCCTTGATACCCAGGACATCAGGGGTTTTGCTGGGGTCCAGGTCTGGGCTCTGGGGGAACGGGTAGATGTTTTTGGAGGTTGGACCAGTTGTAGTTCAGGGTACAGGACCGGGTTAGGCCCAGTGGGGTTTTGTTCCTTGCTGGGCACAAATCTCTATGTGGTGAAGTTTTCGGGTCCAGTCCTGTAACCCATAACCTGAATCCCCATGTACGTCCTACTGCCCATCCCTGTCCATCCTGTTTCCAGTTGAAAACTGTTATTGTTGCTGGGTTGCAAGATTCTGGCCTATTATATGTCCCTTGTCTCTGGATGAGAGATAAATGGGGATTATTATTTTTCCAGGGGGCCATGGTTTCACATTCGTATTCAGCACAATGATAACTTGCTCCTTTGTCACAATTCCCTTTCCCTATGCTAAGGCAAGTGTAACATTGCTGCTTTTGTAGTTCTTTTTTGTATCTAAGAGTGCCGCATTCAAACACCCTCCCTGTCCCCCTTGAGCCCCAATACCAGTCCTCTGTGTGACAGATTGTAGGTAACTCATATGGGGAGGAGGTGAACAGGTTATGTAAGTCAAAAGTAAAAACTGGCTGGCTGGTAGAGTGAACCCTGGCACTAATTGTCCGTCTATTGGGTGGGTCTACTCCCACGTGTAATTTATCGGGGTGTAGGGATTTGCCATACACTATTTCCCCCAACCCATGAGCAACATTAAAAATAGTTCTGGGCTTGGCGCCTGTGGCTCAAGTGGCTAGGGCACCAGCCACATACACCTTAGGTGGCGGGTTCAAATCCAACCCAGGCCTGCCAAACAACAATGATGGCTGCAACCAAAAAATAGCCCGGTGTTGTGGTGGGCGCCTGTGGTCCCAGCTACTTGGGAGGCTGAGGCAGGAGACTCACTCGAGCCCAGGAGTTAGAGGCTGCTGTGAGCTGTGATCCATGGCACTCTACCCAGGGGGGCAGCTTGAGGCTCTGTCTCAAAAAAAAAAAAAAGAAAAGAAAAGAAAAGTAGTTCTGAACAAGTCTTAGTTTTAATGGGTCCTGGGTTGGTTGACTCCGCCATCTCTCTCCTGGGTCTGTGTGTACTTTTTTGACCTGGGACTGGTGGATCCAGTAGCGCTGTCCTGTGACTTTCACAGCAATGAGAGTGATGAGGATTATCAGCAGAGGTCAGTCCCACTGGGCATCCAAAGTCCCAGGCTGATGCTTCTTTATCTAGACTAGGTTCCCAGGCTACTGATGACTCCGCTCTTCTGAGGGGGATGTCTCCTTACTGTTCTGATGGACTGTTTTCACTATCTCTTGCACTCTCTGGGAGGAAATCTGCAATGCTTGTAATGACTTGAGGAGAGAATGTGTGTTAAGTTCTGCTAACATCTCATCCTCCAAAAGGGGGATCAGTGGTGGGGGTGTCCCAAACATTATTTCATAGGGGGTAAGTTTTTTTATGCTGGGGATACATCTACAAAAAGGAGGGCAAAGGGAAGAAGGTTCACCCAGTTTCACCAGTCTCTAACTGCAACACAACGTAATTTCCAGTTTATACCCAAGATTTATACTGAACTAATTTCCAGTTTTACCCAGTGTTTGAGCAATGAACACTGGGCCATTGGCAGACTTCATTTTTAGGGGCAAGCCAAATCTGGGGATAATTTCAGCCATTAGTTTCTTTACTACTACTTGTGCTGTTTCTGTCCTAGTGGGGTAGTCCTCAGTCCATTCAGAGAAGGTGTCAATAAATACTAATTACCCATATTGAGAGTGGCTTATATCAGTGAAGTCCTTGCTGGGCAGAGATTTGCTTCGAAAAGTACAGGTCACTATCTCCTTCGGTACTTAAGGAGCAGAACTCACTATTAACCCTTCTCCTGGGCAATGCCCCTCTACAATACTGTTAACCTGCCCCCCGTCAGAGGAATATCACCTCTTGGATGACAAAAGGCCAGTAGAGGGCAGCACTTCCCACCTGAGACAACTGCAGAAAGACATTCCAGGAGTATGGGCGGAGAATAACCTCCGCCTCCAGGTTTGGCTGCTCAACGTCCCCCCTGCCCCATTGTAGTTCAGCTTTTGGGCTCTGCCGAGCCAGTGCAGGTTAAGCAATATCCAATCCCTTTGAAGGCCAGGCAGGGCATAGCCATCCATATCAAATGGCTTCAGGAGGCTGGAATCCTATTCCATTCCAATCTTCTTGCAACACTGTCCTTCTGCCTATCCAGAAGCTAGAAACTAATGATTTCAGGCCAGAAAGGAGCACTTGAGGAGGAGAACGATTCTTGCCTCATTTCCCTAAATCAGCCAGTCCAATTGTAGATGGTGGCCAATAGACCTGTTTATTTTCGGGTGTCTGGCAAGGTAGAAGGTTAAGGCTTCTTCCACCAAGGTTCGCAATAGAGTCACAATAGCTAGGTCCTGAAGGGAAGCAATTGTCAAATTCAGAACAGAGGTCCGAGTATGGGGGAAATGGCTTGCATGGGAGGCCAGGCAGAGGTAAGCTTCTGAAGGGTCTCAGGAGTCCCACAGTAGATAAAGATGGTAATGGGCCGGCTAGGCCCAGAATTTAGAGCACCAGCTGGGAATTCTTTGGTAGGCCCCAGGAAGGGTAAGAACTCCCCTTATTATACCTGGTGGTTTAACTGAGCATTGGCACCAGAGGTCTTGCTGGTTCTTGCAGAACCAGTGGCAGATACTCACAGGGAAAATGACTGGATGATGGAAGAGATGTATTAGAAGATCAGCCGGATGGGAATTTTGGACCCACCAGGGAATAATCAAGTAAGAAAACCTGACCAATTATTTCCCTCAACTGATGACAGCCTACTGTATCACAATTTCCTAGTGGCATTAGTTGGTTAGTCAGTTAGTAAGTTCTGGTTTTTTGTTTTGTTTTGTTTTGGTTCTTTTAGGGTTCTTGGTAAATTTTTAAAAATATGTTCAGTTACTGTAAGAGTTAGGCAGAGCAATGCCAATTCAGAAAGAAAAGCAGCTACTGTTTTAAAAAAGTTAAGAGGACTCCTTTTTTTTTTTTCCTTTGGTTCCAAATGAGTAATTGACCTTGGGTCTTCTGCAGAGTCTTGGTACCTTATCTCAAGGCTATTTGTAACATAGCAACCACAGTTTTTAACAGGCAAAAGAGAGAAAAACAGTTTTTAACAAACTTTGTATTAACTCTTTAATCACCAGAAAAGAGAGGGTCCCAAACACAGGTGGGTCATTTACACCACAGTGTCAAGATAAAAAATGAGGAAATACAAAAGGGCTAGTTAAGAAAGACAGAAGCCAGTAAGTGCAGCAGGCTGCCAAGCAGACCAAGATTCCAGAGCAACACTATACAGTCCAATAGCAAAGACAACAGTTAAAAAGTCTGATTCCCACTAAAGCAATGTTGAAGGTGGTGGAAGACATAGGAGACAAAAGAGAAAGGAAGGTAAAAAGGCTAGTTTTCACAGTTTGAAGTTCCTGGAGAGTTCCCTGATAAAAGAAGTCAGTTATCCAGAGAACGATATGATCAAAATCACAGTAAAGGGAGCAGGTAGTGTCCTCTAGGAGGCACCACAGGAAAGATGCTAACTGACAGAACAGACAAGGGACCAACATGAAGATTCAGACAGAAAGGAACATAAATAGACAAACATAAATTACTCAGATGCCCAGCTGGCACGTCCTGAAGGGATGAAAATTCTATCTTAGCATAGGCGGCCATATAAATCCTGAATCAGGTCAACCCAAAGGTTGACTTTGCCACCGAGCCATATGATAGAATCATGGAACCATGGGTGAAGGCCCACTCGTACTCCATAGCCTTGGGCTGTGGAATCACATCCAAACTCATGCACTCAGGAATAGAACCAGATCAGTCCCTGGGCTTGGGGATGGCAAAACCAGAACCCAGAACTGTCAACTGTAACAGAATCAGAACAGAGCAGTCCCTGGAGATAGAGACTGAAACCCAAAACATGAAGACCAGGTCCGCGACTCCAAAATGGATCCAGAATCTGGCCAGCCACTCTAGCACAGATCCAAACTGAGGTCCCCAGCCTACGTCTCAGGGAGGAACCAGCCACCTGGGATGCAGCTTCATCCAGCTCCCAAGAATGGCCCCCAACAGACATACCAGTAAAACCAGAAACCAGACGTGAACCAGATGACTCCGCTAACATGCCCAAATATGGTCTGCTAATTTGGCAGGTTGGGGAGGGGGAATGGAGTTGGCTTATCACCTGGGGCTGAGGAATATCTCTCAGAGGCTGTCCACTAGGTGAAGTCCTGGTCATGTGCCCAGCTGTAATCTGGGGCTGTGGCCTGGGTTAAACCACAGAGATATCGCTGGGGCCTCCAAAATGCTATGGTGTGAGAAATTGGCCCCATAGCCAATTTCAAAGTGTCCAAATGGAGTCTTTATTTAGCCAGCCAGCAACTGTCTCCACAAGCCTCAGAGAGATCAGGGGAGAGCAGTCCCAACCAGGTTTAAAGCAGAGTTCTTAAAAGGTTAACTGATGCAGCAAGCAAGCTGCTGGATTTCACAACCAACAAGTACAGAAGCAGATTTATGGCACTTGAACTTACTTGGTTAAGCAAAATAATAGCTAGATACAAAAACATTTTTAACATCAGCAGGGTCACCATGATCTTATCCTGCCTGTATGTGTTCGATGAAGTCAGAAAGGCCTTATCTTGTGTGTTCCTAAAGCTTCATTTTCCCCCTCTTTGTTTCTTGTTGGGAAGGGGAAGATGGGAGGGATACTCAGGAGCCTCATGCAGGTATCAAGCCCTTCTCCCACCTAAGCATCACCTCACTTCTGATGGAGATGAGGGAAAAATTTCTCTTTGCCATAAATTCTTCAGAGGAGGCCTGATGCTGTCCCATCTGCTCCACAGTAGAACTAGAGGGGTTTAACCTCCCCCATGAGATCTGTGTGTATGACCACAGACCAGGCTCAGGTACTGATTTCTCAAGGATGCCCAAACCCTGAAATTTAATGATTATAGGTAGAATAAGAACTAATATGCTTACTCATAGAAACTGTTGATGTTTTTGTTCCCTTTCTCAGCTTACCCTCTCAGCTACATAAGGAAATAGCCTTCAATAAAACCTGGCTGAAACGGGTACTCAGAGCCACTTGCTGAAGCCCCAGGAGCTAACAGTGGACCCCCATGACCACTCTTGAAAACTTTATTTAATATCCTGTCCTTTTATCTCTGGCTGCTTTTGTTTTCATTTTTTATAGTCTATGGCTGCCATTTCCACAG
>CAUYQV010183434.1:0-10183 GCA_963574575.1 Galagoides demidoff
GGTGCCTGTGGTCCCAGCTACTTGGGAGGCAGAGGCAGGAGACTCGCTTGAGCCCAGGAGTTGGAGGTTGCTGTGAGCTGTGATGCCATGGCACTCTACCCAGGGGAATAGCTTGAGGCTCCATCTCAAAAAAAAAAAAAAAAAAAGAATTGATCTGTCTCTTCCACTGTACTGTGAACTCCTCAAGGATAGGGACTGTGTCCATTGGTTTCTATATACCAGTACCTAGCATGGTGCCTGGCACAGACCTGAGGCCAATAATTAGCTGGGTGCATGACTGGATGGAGACAGATGATGAATGGATGACTGCCTGAGTGATTGGGTAGATGGGTGCTGGACAGTCAGTTGGATGAATAAGTGAATGAATGATCCTTTGGAAGATGGATGATCAGTTAGGTGAGTGGAGGGTTGGTTGGATAGATGAATGATTGGATGAAAGGATAAATGAAGGGTCAGCAGAGGGATTGGATGGAGGTTGGATAAAGGACTTCCAGCCTGGGGAGCTCCTCAGTGTGTACTGGCAGCCCCACCCAAGTTGTGGACCACACCATAATTTAATTAAAACTCTACCTCTCCTTTACCTGATCAGTTTCCATGTCCACCTAAAGGCAGTACAGAAGACGTGTTAGGGTATTTTTCACTCTACTCCAACCCTGCACTGGTGGTAATGTCTTAGCATGATGGTCTCTGTCACTTTTTGCCAGAATTACTTATGCCCTCACTTTCTGGTTTCTAAGCTCATGGAAGGTGCAGGCTGTGTGTAGTTTATCATCGTTGGCTCCCCTTATTTAATGCCCAGCATACCAGAGATACGAATGCTTGGATAAATGGGTAGGTAGGCAGGAGGGTGAGGGGATAGATGAGTTCCAGATCTTGGGTTGCATCTGTGTACGTAAAGTGAAAGCAGACTTCATGTTTACATTGGGGGCAGGGTTAGTGATGGCATTGGAAGTCATAATCACTGCTTATCTTAGTTTTTGAGACCTGGCCTAGAATTTCAACTGTCACCTCATATACGTATCCTTACAGGAGATAATACGCATAAAGTGCTTACCTAGTGCACTCAATAAGTATGAGCATATAGATAATAATATGCACTCAATAAATGTTAACTGAGCTATTGTGTTCTATAAGGATCTTCTGTGTAAGATTTCATTTGAGGAAAAGGTTCATTTGAGGAAAGGGTTTAAAAAAACTGATGGCAAATATCAGAAAGAGTTAACAGGGGAATAAAGGAGATACCTAGACTCGGGTGTCTAGGAAGCCTTTTTGGAAGAGGAAACATTTAAGCTGAGACACAAAGGATGAGTAAGACCAAGCCACAAAGGCAGAATGAGATCATTTGAGTTGAATGCAAAGGAGTCTGTGGAACCATGGAATTGGGAGGTGCTGGTGCATTTGGATTCCTGCAGGGAATTCAGTCTGGCTGAGACGGAAACAAGGAATGAGGATAACAGGAAAAGCTAGCAGGGACCCAGTGCTGCTTAAGGGTGAGGAGGTTATCCTAGGCCAGGGGGAAGCCATGGTCCAGCTTTGAGTCAGGGAGGGATATGTTGAAGAAAAGGTGGTTTCACTTCATGGTATCCCTTCAAAACCTGGGGACACCTGAGGTCCTCACTTCCTTAACCCCTGCCCCCAACAGTCACTGCAGCTTTTTAGAAGGTGTCTTCTTGGCTCGGCGCCTGTGGCTCAATCGGCTAAGGCGCCAGCCACATACACCTAAGGTGGCAGATTCGAATCCCCAGCCTGGTCCCGCCAAACAACAATGATGGCTACAACCAAAAAATGGCCGGGCGTTGTGGTGGGCATCTGTGGTCCCAGCTACTTGGGAGGCGGAGGCAGGAGACTCGCTTGAGCCCAGGAGTTGGAGGTTGCTATGAGCTGTGATGCCATAGCACTCTACCCAGGGGGATAGCTTGAGGCTCCGTCTCAAAAAAACAAAAAAAAAAAAAAGGTGTCTTTTCAGAGTTGGTATCAGGATACGACTGAGTAGGGGAGCGTCTGGGGCTGAGAAAAGCGTGGGTACTTGCAGGGGAGTATTCACACACTCAGGTTGTGCCTCGTGTGTGCCACCCCAAGAAGACTGCAATATCTAGCTCAAAGTCTTGTATATAGTTGACTCTTCAGGATCAGTTGTGAAATTTCTTTAAAAACTAAATGTTCTTAGCTGGCATTGTGACAGGTGGCTGTAGTCCCAGCTACTTGACGGGAGGTGGAGGAGGCTCAGCAAGAAGATAGCTTGAACCCAGGAGTTTGAGATTGCTGTGAGTTATGATGCCACAGTACTCTACCCAGGGTGACAGAGTAAGACTGTCTTAATAATTAATTAATTAAAGATAAAAACCAGAATGTTCTTAAAAGACTCCCAGTGGCTTCTGGTTAGGGAAACATAGGTAAGTCAAGAATGCTAGGCTCAGTGCCTATGGCTCAAGTGGTTAAGGTGCCAGCCACATACACCTGAGCTGGTGGGTTCAAATCCAGCCTGGTCCGCCAAACAACAATGATGGCTGCAACCAAAAAATAGCCGGGCATCGTGGCAGGTGCCTGTAGTCCCAGCTACTTGGGAGGTGGAGGCAGGAGAATTGCTTGAGCCCAGGAGTTGGAGGTTGCTGTGATGCCATAGCACTCTACCCGGCATGACAGCTTGAGGCTCTGTCTCAAAAAAAAAAAAAGAATGCTCACATTGCTTCTGCATAGATAATCCATAGTTTTCCTTCCCTGGTGAAGATTCACCCTCCTCACCAGGTATGTGACATGGGCAGGAATCCAAAAGCTATCTGTGTCTGTTTCCACATCTTTAATATGGGAGAAGCCAGGTGGTGGCACATGCCTGTAATTCCAACTACTTGGGAGGATGAGGTAGGAGGATTGCTTGAGCCCAGGAGTTGGAGGTTACAGTGAGCTAGGATTGGACCACTGTACTCCAGCCTGGGCACTACAGCAAGACCTCATCTTTTAAAGGAATGGATGGGTGGAGAATCAGGTATAATTAGTGCTTGCTAAAGTGTGGGACGCACACGCACTGATGGGATATGAGATTGTAAGCAGTAAGTAGACGGGCATTAGAAGGAATTGATTCAGGTCATGAGGAACAGTTGTCCTTTCTCGTTTCTCTTTCATCCTTTCTCATTTCACCAAGCAGAAGGTCTGTGTTGGGTACTACATTCCCTTTAACACCCCTCCACCATGTGCTCATCTTTCATAACGAAATCACACAGCCATGCTTTGGTTTCATTGTACTTTTACTTTAATGGCCACCATCTGTTTATGATGCAAGATTCTCTAGTGACAAAAAAAATGTCCTTTTCAAATGTACTTATTTAGATTTAGAAAGGAGGGAGACAATATATGCAGGTCAAAAAGAGGCAAATTTTATCTATGTTGCTAGGCCCAGAATAATGGTTACTTTTAGGGGATTCTGGCCAGGAGGGGACACAAGGGAGCTCTCTCAGGTACTCGAAGCACTAACATTCAATATCTTGATCTGGGCAGCAGTTACTAGGGTGTAAAAATTCATTAAGCTGAACATTAAATTAAAGCTATGTATATCTCTCACTCAAAAGAAATAAATAATGAGGGTCAATTTGAAGATAAATATCAATACAATGGCAAAATTCATGCAGAGGGTGAATGTGTGGTCAAACACTTTGTGTGGTCAAAGTTTGGACAGCAATGACTTGGCAACCTGGAGCATTTCTTCTGACTTGTAGGTTCTAAGTATCTTGCAGGTCCCAGTCCCAGGATTGGCCAGCACAGTGATGGCAGGCACTCTCGGAGGTAGGAGCACTCCTAGAGTAGGGGGCATTTCCAATGAGGACTTCAGGTGCCAAGAGAAGAGCCCCTTCCCCAGAGTCCCAGTGTCTTCCTACAGTGCCTGGTCCTAAGTGTGGCTTAGTCTCAGCTTCCTTTTTCTATGCACATTGGCTGAGTCTCAGCTGCATCTATCATCTGTTTCAAGCTCATTAAAATTATTTCTTTTTAGTTGCAAATGGGCTGTTTATGATGATCATTATTTGAATGGTCTGCGCCAGGCTCCGGGCTGTCTGTCTGCTGCTGATGGCCGGTTAATCAGATGAGTTCCCTCCCTGCCTGGGCCTGGCCCAAAGTCTGGGGCTGTGTTAATCATGGCTCCCCCTAGGACTGGGGGGCTGGGGGACAACGTGGGAAAGATCCTACTTCTGCTTGATTATCAGAGGAGAGACCCTGCTAGCTGTGTGTGTGGTAGTTTGGACACGAGTTCAGACCAGTGCTGGTTTGTGTTTATGACAGAATTTTTTTCTGTTCCTTCAAAATAAATCTAGTGCCATGAGCTTTTAATTTTAGATGCATTTATTTTAAAAGACCCTTGTTGATGAGGTCATTGGCCCTCTCTCTTTGTTGATGCTCAGATATCCCTTTTCAGGTGGGAGGAGTAGTTTTTAATGTCTTTGCTTGATACAGTAACAGTTGGCAATAATCTATCAGTCTTCCCTTTTTAAGTAAAAATGTTACTGACTTGTAAAATTTAGAATTCTTGGAATCATTGATCTGGTGGGGTGTTTTCTGAGCTCTCAGTTTTTCTAAATATAAGATTGATATCAGCCAATGTTTGTTGAACACCTGTTACTGTGCTTGACACTTGATATGCTTATATCATTTAAAACAAGCTCCCTGAACACCCCCCAGCCAATAAGGAATTGGAGCAGAAGCCTGCTAGAAAGCAGGACATTAAAAATTTGCCTTTATAATCCACCAAGGAGATAATCCACACCTCGATTATTAGAATTGACTATAATTTATTTCTGAGTCCCTGCTCAAATCAGCTTACAGACACATTAATGTGTTTATTCCACAAGATGATGTATGTTAGGCGCTTAGCATAGTGCCTGGTACATGTAAGCACTCCATAAATGGTAGTTATGATTATTATTTACTATTATTATTGGTATTAGCATGTTTACTGTAGAAACGTAGCAAGAATTTAGGGTTGAAAGATGAGCATAGATTTAGGCAACGTTGAGAAGAAAAGTGGATATCAGTGACATTGTCAGTTCCTCAAAGGCTAAGCAGGAAAGACACCAAGGGCTGGGCCTGTGGTGGGACCAGGCTGGGGGCATGCTCATGTCCTCCCACCTTGGCTGGCTCTGCTCTCACTGCAGCGTAGACGGAGCAGATGTCCTGCCTGTCAGATTTTCACCCAGCAGCATCCTGTAGGTGCAGGCAAAAGTAGCAGGCATAATTATCTGGTACGGCACCTCAGGCAGTTGGACCTCTCCTGCTCTGAGATTTCCATTTCCTTTCAGAACCTGGGTTGAATATTTTTAGCAAGGAGTTGAAGTCTACCCCCCACTAGGTATATGGGTTGTTGTAGTGTGTGGAGATACAGTGTCCCCGAGATAAGAAATAGTGTCCAGTACATGATACCTAAACCTAAGGATATAAATCCAAGTCACAGTTGTTTACCTTATAGGAACACAAAAATTACCTGTAGCTCAAGTGGCTAAGGCGCCAGCCACATACACCGGAGCTGGCAGGTTCAAATCTAGCCTGGGCCTGCCAAACAACCACAACTAGACCAAGAAAAGCCAGGTGTTATGGTGGGCACCTGTAGTTTCAGCTACTTGGGAGGCTGAGGCAAGAGAATTGCTTAAGCCCAAGAGTTTGAGGTTGCTGTGAGCTGTGATGCAACGGCACTCTACCCAGAGCAACAGCTTGAGACTCTCTCTCAAAAAAAAAAAAAAAAATTTACATCTTTGTCTATAAGGAAGACGAGAAAAACTGTGAGCACTCCACTACAACTCAAATTGACCGTGGCACTCCAGTATTTTCTCATCTGCCAAGTGAAATTCTGTCCACCTGGCTGAACCAACTGGTTAGGTTTTATCTACCTTTGTCTATTTCTGTAAATACCCATCTCTCCCTAGTCGTAGCTTGCTATTTTAGTTATGGTCAATTGTGGTTTCTTTATTGGAAACTGCAATTAGTTTTAAATAATAACAAACCAAAGTCTCTTTTTTCTCTCGTGACATCTTGTTCCTTGCCCAACTCAAAATCCCATGGGCTTTTAGACAAGAAATCCCTCATGCGCTCCCCCCTCCCCTGCACCTCTGAGTGGGAGTGCCCATGTGCTGTGGTGAGAATTGATTTCAGCACCCTGGAGAGCACCAGCTCCCTCTTTATTTGAATAACTACTTTGTGGTCTCTGCCATGTCCCTTCTAGTCTCATGATTCCCTGAAGAGGTTAGACATTTCTCCACAAATAGAAATTTCTTCCTGGATTTCTCCAAAATTCTCCTTAAGTCAGAGACACTCACCCCAGGTTTGGGATCCCAGGTTTATGGTGCTATGGTGAATTGCCATTGAGCAAATTCACTGACTCTCAGACGTGATATAAGACAATTACCATGCATTTCGTCTGTTGGAGGGAAAAGGATTTGCAGCGGGTTAATAGTACTTTTATTTCATTATCTAATGGTAAAAGTGTTTCATTGTGTGTGCAAGATGAATGTGTATTAGCGATGACAAATGGGGTCTTTCATCGCGGTCTGGGCCTCAGCATACATATGTTAGATTAAAGAGTTCACCCTAGAAATACACTCCCGCATCTGCGTGTGTGTTTTTAATAAATCTGATTGCAGAAATTTATTGCATCACCAGATTTAGGAAATTATGAGGCTTGATTGCTGCAAATATAATCGGGTGATATATACAGAAATGCTCCTCGAGTTATGGTCCAGAAAAAAATCCCCATCTTGAGATGGTGCAGGAAAGCAGCAGACCACATAAACAGAGCATTTCTTGAATTATGCAAATGAAATCTATGACAACTCATGGTAAATTGTACTCTCTGTGTGAAACTGCCACCGTTAAAGTGAAGAAAGCTTCAAGAGGGGTGATCAACTATATGTGTACAACCAGCAGACACTGCCTGTTATGTGTATGCAAGCTGATGCATCCCCATTTCCATCCCTTTCTCTTTTTTCCTTTGCTTTACATCTTTTAAAAACCTGGTCTGATGCCTTCCTTGCACACAAGCAGGCAGAGCACCTTCCAATCCATTTTTTCTGAACTAGGAGTCTTCAATGAAATATTTCTTATACTTGAAGTGAACCTTAAATGATTTACTGCAGGATACACAAAAGGTCAGCTTGCTTCTTATTGGCACCTTCATTTTTCCAAAATCTACTGAAATTAAAAAGCCATCTATATCTTAAAAGGCGTATTTATGAACCTTTAAGTGTAAGTAAGTCATAGTTGGAACAGTTCCCACCTCTGATATATGAAAGCTGTCGACAGCACTTTCTTACGCTATAATATGCCCATACAATATGCCGCACTTTACTATTTTGACATGGTTTGGAGATGTTTTCTACAGTTACTGACAAGCTTATGCCATCATTCCTTTGGAAATTTAAGAGGTGGGGCAGGGGGTGGGGAAGAGATGGAAAAAAAAAAAAACCCAACTCCACCCAACTCTGTATAGGAGGATATTGATCTGGCCCAACTTCCGATGAGCAAAAAAGCTGTCCTGAATTTTTTTTGGTTGCATCTCCAGTTTCGTAAATTATTCATTTGTGCCAGGAGTCAATATCCTGTCTTTTCTCAGCTTTGTAAGTTAAGAAAACTTGTTCAGAATGCTGTTTTGAACAATGATTAAAAAGGAAAAAGAGGAAAAAAAAAAAATCTTTCTCTTTTCTCTCCCTCTCTCTTTCTTTTTTTTTTTTTTTTTTTTTATTGTTCCAGAAGGAGCTTAATTCCGTCGCTTCTGAGCTGTCTGCACGGCAGGAGGAGAGTGAACATTCTCATAAACATTTAATTGAACTCCGCCGGGAATTTAAGAAAAATGTACCTGAGGTACAGTATATTTGCTGTTATGGAATTAACTCAGTAGGAATGCAGATTTTTCTCTGTTCAAACTATATTTTGCAAACTGTAGACATAAGTGACTAACAAGAAAAGAAGCTAATTAGCCCCAAAGAAAAATTACAGCCCCCAATCTTTTGATGTTTCCCGGTATAGTGGTGCTCAGCGGTGCTGACTAAAGGAAGGGCAGAATGCTTCTCTATTAAAGTCATTATTTTTTAGGCCCCTGTGAAATATCCATACCCACCACCACCACCACCCCCCACACACACACACATACACATCCATATCTAAGTTAAATGCTTGGCCTTGATGACAAAAACAATTGGTCTAGAGTTCTTGATTTATTTTGCTTTTCCATTGGTATCTGGAAGGCAGCTGCAGTAGATGCTCTACCACCTTTTTCAGGTCTTCCATCACTAACCATCTCTAAAACCTCACTTCCTGTGCTCAGTGTGTGTACCTCATTCTTCCCTGTCCCCCCTTCCTTGCAGTTCTACCAACCAGCTTTGTCTTTCCTATATATCATGGGTGTGGTCCAAACAATGACCAGACCCCAGCACTGCAAGGGCCCCCAGAGGGACAGACGAGAACAGACATGTGTCTGTTCTTTACAGGGGTGAATGTGTGAATTCTTTTCCCTTCTCTGTCAGGGCCCCCTGTTGCTTCTTGAATTAAGAAGAAAAAAATGTTGGGAATAAACACAAAAAGGGAAAATAAAACCCTCTGACTCTATATAATGTTGGCAGGGATGTGGCAACTCAGACCTATTATGAGAAACACATCAGGGCCCCTGTGAAATATCCATGCCCCCCCACCCCACCCCCCTACACACACACTCCAAGGTCAGACCTCTCCCAAAGCCAATTGTGTTTCCCTCTGGTCAGCAACAGGTTAATATCTGTCCTTATCTACTCAGGTGTGCTGGATCTTGGAGGAGGGTGAGCAGAGTTTGACATTCAGATGAGAGACATTGGTTGTACCAGTTACACTTTGCCTGTCTAAATTAGCAGAGGTCTCCTGTTGCTGTCTTACCCGTGGGGGA
This sequence comes from Galagoides demidoff, assembly GCA_963574575.1. Taxonomy (NCBI): domain Eukaryota; kingdom Metazoa; phylum Chordata; class Mammalia; order Primates; family Galagidae; genus Galagoides; species Galagoides demidoff. The sequence goes on from CAUYQV010183434.1 coordinate 8,888, forward strand.
GGGGTGGGCCCAGCCAGGAATCAGGCCACGTGAGCACAGAGTAGTTGAGCCTTTGCGTCAACCTCAGTCTCATAGCTGCAGAATCCTTCTCATACGAGTCATAAATATCTCTGGTTGGCAAGAGAGGAGACTAGAATCTAGCTAGAATTTGCCCACAGAGCAAGTCTAGAAGAAATCTTAGGTTTGAGGGCTAAGAGAGCGTGTGCATGGAAGAGGCTTGAATCTCAGATCTGAGAGTCTCCTAGGTTGTAACTTCAGGAAGGCCAAGCCAGGTCTTTGATCTGGCTCCAGTAGCTAAGAAGCCATAGGTAGTGCTAAGGTCTCCTCCCTTCCCTTCTAGAACAGAGCATGGCGTGGTCTGTAAACTAATTTTCCTCCCCAAAATGAGGGCACCTATGGCTGTCCTTGCCCTAGGAAGCAGAGCTGAGTTAGCCACAGGTCCTCATAGCCCCATATACTCCGCCTCTGGTCTACTCAGAATCTCCATTTCATCCTCATTCCCCTCACCCAGCAAACTTTTTCCCCAGGCCATGCAGGAGCCCCTAGGTGTTGAGGGAAATCCAGGCCAGGTTTTAAGCCTTGGAGTTCAGCTTACATAATTTTAATACTGCATAATTATGCAATTATGTAATTAGGAGGAATAAGTTTCCATTCTTATTATAGTTGTGCCTCAGAAAATTCTCATTTTTGGAACTTGTCTCCCCTGATGTGGGGAGTCATGCCAAGGCTTTATTTAAGAGCATTCTTTGGCTCAGTGTCCCCCAGCAGCATAGGCATCAGGGCAGTGGGCTTCTAGAAAGAGTTAACATTAGCTCAAAGTGCCACCAAACTCTTATCCTCCCAGGGGCACTTGGATTTGAATCCCCTAAGTTTGCTTGAGTGTGGGATTATGAGAAGAGCCTGTTTGGGGAGTCTGCTGACCTGGCTTCAAAGCCCAGCATGCTATTTACTTCCTGTGTGACCTTGAGCAGGACACGTCCCCTCAGGGCCTCAGTTTCCCTTTCTGTAAATTTGGGGGACTGGGTAGATGGTTCTGAGATCCCACAATATACTGGCATCTCTTGAACCTAGACCAGAGGTATCCTGCTGATATATTGTTTATTTGGTCTGTAAAGTCTTTCAAACTTCACAGTAAGTTGCCAACATTTAGTATTACAGAAGATTTCACCTGAAAATAGGATTTCCAGTATCTTTGAAGACTATTTGGTGGGTATCACAACCCAGAGGTACAAGGTGCCCGTGCTTAGGTGTCAGCCAGAGCAGAATGTACAATACATTCAGAGGGCGTGTATGTCC
>CAUYQV010183439.1:0-10774 GCA_963574575.1 Galagoides demidoff
ATCCCCCTGGGTAGAGTGCCATGGCATCACAGCTCATAGCAACCTCCAACTCCTGGGCTCAAGCAAGTCTCCTGCCTCCGCCTCCCAAGTAGCTGGGACAGGCGCCCACCACAACGCCCGGCCATTTTTTGGTTGCAGCCATCATTATTGTTTTGGCAGGCCTGGGCTGGATTCGAACCCACCACCTTAGGTATATGTGGCTGGCGCCTTAGCCGCTTGAGCCACAGGTGCTGAGCCTATCTTTTGTTTTCAATGAGGTTCATATAACGTTATGTTTTTATTATATGTGATGTACATACTGTATATTTGTGTGTATGTGAACACATTGCATGTATAAATATACATATAAGTACTAGATAAAACCTCCCAAAGCTCACCAAATTGTGGGCATAAAGTCAGATTCCTGTGGTTGTCAGACCCTGCAGTGATAATATCTCCAGTGTTAATATCACAAAATGGCAGGAGGAGATTATCTATCTATTCTAGGTACTCAGGGGTGTACGCAGGGGATGGGATTTGTGACTTTGCTTTGGGCCCTGGGACACCTCGCCTCACCTGCCAGCCTGGTAGGTTTCAGGGCTTACCCCAGGTATCACCACCCACACCTGCTCAAAGTGCGTGGCGCCATCCTCTTTAACCTTCCACCTGCACACGCACCCGGAGACCTCTGTGCTCACCTCTTCCCTGTTTGAGATTCTCAACTTCTCTCTCCAGAGTCTGCTATTCATCTCTAAGGAGATTCTTCCCTCTCTCTTTTCTGGCATCATGACTTTTAGTAAGGGTGGGGCGCTAGCTATCACAGAAGGGCGTCTTGCAGCATGGGAGCTTGCTGCCACCCCAAAGAATAAGGTGACTGGAAGTTTAATACACAGAGGGCTGAGTTCCCCTCGGGAGGCTGAACTGAAATGCATTCAAGTGTAGGGCTGGCATCCTTAGAAACTCTTTCCTTCTAACCTGGCCTCTGTTACTGAGCTAGGCTTCCCCTCCTCCTTGGGAATGTTCTACTACAGCCCTGTAGTGCCTCCCTGCAATCTGGTGTCTGTCAAGGCCTATTTAACTTCATATATATATATGTACTTCTCTAAATCACACTTGTAGTTGGTGCTTGTATTCCCACCCCTTGGCTCCTTGGTCCCCAGCAATCATGGACTGTGGTTAGTCTTAGTGGTGGGAGTTTTTTAGCCATATTTTTTAAATGCACACTCTTGTATACCTTAGATGAAGCTGTATCTATCTGAAATTATAAGCAGATGGGCAGGATTATCAGAAAAGCAAATGAAAGAGAACAAGAGACTCTGGAACTAGTTGGCTCCAAGAATAACTGATTTCTCTGGACATTTCACTAACTAGGTTAAGATCCAAGCTAGATAAAGGGAAATGCCGTAAACATTAGGCTCATGATCATGTCATTATTGACCAGGGAGACACTGTGTTCTCATACTTGTTAGACATTTAATGAGAAAAAGAGACCATGGGAAATTGGGTTGTCTGTTCCAGGTACCTCTGATGGTTCCTGTGATTCAAGCTTTGTCTACGGTGTCTGAAGGTACCTGTGTGAATGCTAAGGAAAGCCCAACTGTTTTAATGTTAGTCTCTTACATTTTTATTCTGCTGACTCGCCAGAGGAACTGACAGGAGCGGAAAGATGGAATGCTACCCTGAGTTCTTACCCAGCAGGCCGAATCAAGCCCCTCTTGGTGAGTTTCAGCTCCCCTCTAAGGGCCCCTCTGTGTACGGGGGTGTGTACGTGGGAGTGTGTATCCTCAGTGCTGTGCAGGAGAAACAGCTTCAAAGAGAAGCTAGACTGACGCAGTGGCCTTTAGAGATAAGACCCATTCATGGTGCGTTCCGGGGGATGAGAGGCCGTAAACAGTACCATCTCTAACCTGATGAGTGCTCTAGCCTTTGCTTGGTGCTTCAAGAGTGGAGAGGATGCTGGGGTGGTGCTGGGAGGAGGGAATCTGTAAAGTAGAAAGTAGCAGCTTCCAGCTGCTTTACCCCTGCTGCCTGGCCCTTGGCTTCTCCCCACCACCTCCTCCCTCAGTGGTAGAGCAAGAGATAGGCAAGACCCGCTCACACCACCCCACCGGGGACTCAGCACGTTCCCTCCGCCAAGTGCACACTTATTTTCACAAAAGCCCATCAAGAGATGAAGGGCTGAACGTCAAATTCAAATATCAATAACGACAAATGGGATAGACATTTGAAGAGGCGTAGAGGGAGGAGACAGGTGCCATCCTCCAAATTCTGCTGTAGAGGCCGCAGTTTCCTTTATGGGTGTTACAGCCCCACATGGAGAAAACGGGGCTGGCAGACCGTGTGACTGGATCAGAGACTTTCTCCTGTGTTGGCAGAGAGAGCTTAGGGGTGAACCAGTGACCTACATCGTAAAATTCCACCAAGGGAAATACCGAGGCCATTACGAGCTCTGGAGAAGACAAAACTGGGTATAAGAATATGATGTAGTAATGTGCCCCCCTAGGCTGAGGAGTAAACCCTGAATATTTAGTTAATAAATGTATTAGGAAGATAGAGGCGTTGTAGAAGCTGCGTGGAAGTTGTAAGAGCTGAATCCTCATCTTGCGTTGCAGAAATAAAAAACCTCCAACTGAAAATTTTAGAAACAGCCACGCTATTTAGAAAGATGGAGGTGAAGGGAAGAAAGCCGAGAAGTGAACAGCAGCTCCCTGTGCTGAACGGACTGGGGAGGCCGAGGCAGGGGCTGCCGTTCACATCGCTGGATGGGTCTGTGTATCTGCAGTCTCCAGCCCCTCAGGGCACGCCGGGTACCAGTCCACCTGGTTGGTTTCCCCTCCTGCCCCACCTCCCTCTCCCCCCACACACGTGGAAAAATTGTTTTCCATGAAACCAGCCCCCAGGGTCGAAAAAGTTGGGGAATGTTATATTTTATCTTTTTCAAGTACGTACATGTATTTTGATTAAGAAACAAAACTAAAAAGTTCTCTGAAAGCCTCCAGACAGGGAAAGCAGAAGCTCTTAGGCTTGCAAGATAGGCTATTGATCCAGGAGCATTCCAGCCAGTAAGAGGAGAAGGATATTTTTCTTCTTTAGGAATAAAGAGGCCTGTCCTGGAAGGCCCCCGGCAGGTCTCGTCTCATATCATAGTGTCTGAAGCAATTCCGCCAATTGCCGGCAAGGAAATGAAACACTTTGATTAACTTAGACTAATCGGCATTCAACCTGGAGTCGTATGCGGGACTGAGGAATAATACCCAAACACAATGGAAACGGGAAGAACAGAGCAGCGTTGGATGGGGGGTCAGCCAAGGCGTCTCTTGCTATATGAAGCAGCATTTATGAAACCCACCCTTTATTGCCTATTCATTTTAAACCAGCAGAGGAATGGTGAAAGGCTTTGAGAGTATGACACACTCGGGGCCCTGTCATTGCGAGCATCTCGGAATTTGATGTTTATGGGCCTAAGGCCTGTCCTCATGGGGAAGGGAAGGTTCTGCACCTAACTACGTGTTACTCACTTGGATTTAGTTTTCACAAAGGTCATCCACTTTATTTTGTGTTACATGTTATTGTTTGTCAACGTTTGTAAGTTAAACGGTCCCGTGGTTCTGATAACTAATGTTGGTTTGTCAACTCCTTGAGATATCTGTGCTATATCCCAACAGAGGGTCTTGCTGTCAGAAACCACACACGTCCTTATGATTCTCTGCCAGAAGCCACACTCCTGAAAGACTAGGCCTGCCCAGGGTGATGGTGCATGGAGTGCATTGCATGGCTTTGGGCATCACACACTGCTTTGTTTGTGCAGTACACAACCTGGGCACCTGTGCTCTGCAGCCATCTTTTAGAGACACAAACAGAGCCAGCAAATGCTAACCTGAAGATGTGCCTGATGGTGAACAGATACAAAATAGAATTTTGACAACGTGCTCAAGGTTGGGCAGCTCCCATCTTGTAAGATCAGTACATTTCCCTGCATCTTGGCTCTATCACTCAGTAGCTGCTGAATGAGTAATTCAGAGAGTCTAAAACCTTGTTTTCTCATTTGTAAAATGGGGGGGAAGTATTAATCATTCAAAATGTATAGAACGGTTGTGAAGATCAAATTATATAATTAACATAACATTTACATCACAATCCCTAGCACATAATTATCCTTCAATGAATGTTTGCCATTTATTGTATTGCTCTTAACTGAGTGTTGCTTTCAAGATCAAGTGAAATGATACACAGTTCGCTGTATACCCCCTGACAGAGAAGTATCTAGGAGAGCTTCGTTGACAGCCAATATGATGTGAATGGTACTTCCCAGGGCTGGGCAATCCAGGGCTGCACCGAGGTATTTTCCATAGCTGCTAGATGTCATAATGCCCCATCCATCTCCTTAAAAGCCAACTGTGTGACACACCCCACTCCTCATGCACATACTTCTTGGGTGACATATTGCTATTAACTCTTCAAGGAAGCTTTGATGTCTGCTTTAACTCAGTTGCATATTAGAATGGGGAAGAGAGTCCGTGATAGAATTTGCTGTTGACCCTGCTACCATGGGGACAATTGCAAATTTCGGTTTCACAAGGGACAGCATGATAGGCTGAACGGTCCTCCAATGTAAAAGTTTAAGTGGAGGAGCGTCAAGAAATGCAGCTCAGTGTGCCCGACCTCATTTAATATCAGTATCAGTAAAAGTAAGCTGGATCACCCCCTACTAAGGAAGTCAGGTTACAGGCAACATCAACCATCCGTAACAGAAGAATAACATTTTTCTGAGTAGAGAGGAATCCAAAGGAACTCAATAAAGATCTCTATGTAAATGATTTTGTTTTTAGAGGTCATTAGGGTGGTTCTTTCCATTATCAGCTATTATAGATCCTGCATTCTTTTTTCTTTAATCTGTTAGGCATTTTGGGGAGTCAGTAGTTTCTTATTTATATCAATAACTTAATTTATTACAGAACAATAATGATATAAAGAGGGTCTGGGCAGCTTGCTGAGGTTAAAACACCACAGTTAGACCATCTAGACCCCAAGAAGCCAAGAAAGGCTTCGTTGCTAAGGAATTGGGCTTCTGAAGCCCAGCTGACTTGACAAGCAAGAAAATCAACTCACAAGCCTCCTTTGCACACTATTATGAGAATCATGTGAGCTAAATGATTTTAGTGCCTCTTACTGAAAAAAAAAAACAAGACCTTGGATTTGCACAGCTCTTTACAATTTTTAGTAGGGTTTCCCTCATTCTCAAGTGTGACTGATTTGAAAGATGTGAAATTTCCCTACTAAGTTCTTCAGGGCACCATTTACAGGGTTTTTTTGAGAATGAACTGAAAAACTGATGGTTGCTTAGGAGTAAAAATGTAAAAACATAAAGCTGTAACTCTGTATTCAGGATAAAATGATTAGTGGGATAGTAATTAAAATGTTCAGATTACATTTATTCACCCATAAAACTCTTCTAACATCTTTCAAGTTGGAAAAGAAGTATGGGAGGTCATTAATGTTAAACGCATCAAATCCTAAGAAATATATACTAAAAGTACACACTAAAAAGTAAAAGCCCTGATTCCCCCGCCCCTCCCCCAGCTCCTTCATTCTGCTTTCTGCTTTTGTTGAGTTTGACTCTTTTCAGATTCCACACACAAATGAGATCATCCAGTCTTTGGTCGTTATATGACTGATCCATTTCACTTAGTGTCCTCCAAGCTCATCCATGTTGTTGCAAATGATAGGATTTCCTTCTTTCTTTTTAAGGCTTCCCTGGGCAAGTTCACACACATTTTCTTTATCATTCACCTGTTGATGGACACAAGCTGATTCCACACCTTGGCTGCTGTGAATCGTGCTTCAGTGAACATGGCAGTGTGGACACTACACATCTTTTCCACAACGTGCTTCCATTTCACGTGGATCCGTACCTGGTAGTGGGATTGCTGATCATTTGGTAGCTCTATTGTCAATTTCTGGAGACTCTCTTTACTGTTTCCAGGTGGAAGACTTAGTATTCCTGAATGAATCTGCTTACTCATTATTGGCCTGTTCAAATTTTCTTTTTTTGTTGTTGTTGTTTGTTTGTTTTGAGACAGAGTGTCACTTTGTTGCTCTTGGTAGAGCACTGTGGCATCATAGCTCACAGCAACCTCAAAGTCTTGGGCTCAAGCAATTCTCTTGTCTCAACCTCCAGAGTAGGACTATAGGCACCTGCCAAAATGCCCGGCTGTTTTTAGAGACGGGGTCTCGCTCTGGCTCAGGTTGGTCAATCTACCAGCCTTGCCCTCCCAGAGTGCAAGGATTACAGGTCTGAGCCACCATGCCCAGGCACAGTTTTCTGTTTTTTCCTGATTATATGTTGGTGGGTGTGGTTTCTGGGAGTTTCTCTGCCTGTTCCAGGTTATTTAATTGTTGGCATGGAATGGTTCGCAGCAGTCTCTTACGATCTTTGTACCCACAGTGTCAAGCAATAAGGGCTTTCTCAGCATTGGCAGGGTCACCGGACTACATGGTTTACTTCCTTTGAGAACTTTTCCTTTGCATTCACATCTCGGTACTGGTGCAGAGGCCGCATGTCTTAGCTTCAACACGGCTCCTGCACAAAACTTCATCTTATTTCTAGCTTTTGGGTTAAACCCAGAGAGATGTGCAACACTTCTTTTCTCCTGACCACTTAGAGCAGCAATTCTCAACTTGTGGGTCGTGACAATGGCATTAGAAAGGTTGAGAACCACTGACTTAGAGGCTATTGTAGGGTTATTAACTGGCCTAATTTCAATAGTGTTCTGTCTTAGGAAGAGGGAGGCCCAAGAGTGGACGAGAGATGGGCATTTCTGGTTAGTGGAGCGCTCAGAACAAGCACAATGTATTTGGATCAAGTTCACTGTCTTATCTGGTTATGGTTTGGGGTGCCCCAAACAATTACTCAGTAATATCAAAGATCACTAATCACAGATCACCATGACATAATGTCAATGACAAAGTTTCAAATATTGCAAAGTGTGACACTGTGACATGAAGTAGGCACTTATTACAGAAAAGTGGCTCTATTAGACTTGCCTAATACAGGTCACCACTAACCAGATTTAAAAAAAAAAAAAGCAGTTATCTGCTACGTGCCGTAAAGTGGAACACAATCAACAAGGCATGCCTGTATCAGTTCTAATACTTCTTCACTTACACTGGATTTACTCTGATCCAGTCCTGTTAAGCCATCACCGAGGTGAAAATAGGGACCTGTGCCCTTCAGCCTTCCTGGGTGGTGATCGGTCAGTGAGCTCCCTCCTTGGCTTCCTGCTGCCCTTGGTGATGGTCATTCTTGTTCAGCTAAGTTTGTGTTGCTGGACTGGGCCTACCAGCTGTCACACATTGTGAAGGTTTGTTCCCTTGTTACTCAAAATTCCTTTTGGAAAGTCAAAATGTATTAATTAATAATCACCATCCTATCATAATCATTTCAGGAATAAAAGGTTCACATTTCAAGAAACTCCTTGTACACACCAGCCTCCCCTTTTGGGTAGGAATTCTAAACTGAATCTTATCAACATTTAATGCCCCTGGCTATAGGTTTAATGGCTCAGAAAACCTAAAGGCTTTGAGGGTTTATGACTAAACTAGATTATTAAACTTGCCTGGGTGAAGATGGGATGGGAAGTCCACATCCTACAAAGTAGCGTGAGGAATGGGAAGGTGGAAGGAGGTCAAAATAAAGGAACAACAAAATTCTAGGCAAATACCGCATACATCCAAGATGTGCATACCCAGTTGAATAAATCATGGAAATTTATTCTCCCTAAAGAGGGAGAGTATGGAGTAGCTTTCTTTCCATGTAAGTTCTTTTCAGCCAACAGGGAACGACAGGGATCTGTTTTGTTTATCACTTGGGTATCTTCACAAATTATGACTAATCTTTGCAAATATCTTGTAAAAGTGGGTACGACGGAGGGCAGAAACCTGAATCTGTATTATTTATAATATTATCACCAGATTCATAGAAATGAATCTTTCTTTCTAGCTACCACCCATTCTTAGCTAAGGATAGATGGTTTAAACAATAATGTACGGATCAAAGAACATGCGGACGGAAATAATAAAGGCAAAAGGACCTGTTTATCCCCTTTACTCCCCTCATTTGATTAATGCGAAGGTTAGAACTATCTATGATTTTCTGCTGTTGGCCTCATCTCCATGATTTATTCCAGGGGGAATTTGGGGACTACCAGAACGGCCCATTGATTCCCAGTACTGTCTCGAACATCTAGCTTCTACAGAATAGTTTCCAGAAGGTCCTGGAGGAAGTAATGACGCAGGCTAATGGAAACACGTAGGCCTTAAAATAAGGGAAACTCCTAACTTGTGGTTGGTTTCCCCATATATTGTTTACAGTGAATGATCCATCATTTTCAAATGTTCTTCACATTCCAGCCCCTAACTTCCTACTAGATGAAAAATTCAAAGGTGTATTCCAGACTGTATTTATAGAGAGCAGTAATTTTACTAGACAGCTAACTTTGATACTAAAAAAAATAAATCATTCTTGCTATCAAATACATTTGAACGTAAGAGAATATGAAAAAAATGTTTTTACCATGTGACAGCTAGTGGGTATTAGGTAATTAATATGAACTTAACTTCCCAGAGAAAAGAATTAAAGGTGGCAAAATAGACCCAGGATCTATGTAGAATAAATTAGTAAAAAGGAAACATGATACAATTGATTCTGTCTACCTCCTTGTTTTACTCTCCCCGTCCCCCAACACAATAAACTTTCAACTTACGTTTCTAAGGTACAAATAGTGCAAATATTTTCCAGTCACTTGGCCAAATCCCTACTGCTCCTTGGGGCCTCGCTAAAGTCTGTTCTCTGCAGGAATCCTCTTATTCCTAATTCCTTTGCTCTGAGCTCTGTCACACAAGTTGCCTTTCACTTGGGATATCCGTCCTGCATTGTAAGAATGTTCAGATCCCTTCCTTATAGTTCACGTGTGCTGATTACATCTTCCCAACCAGACTGCATGCTTCCTGAAATCAGAAGCCGTAGCTTCCACCCTGTCTGTGCGTCCTGAAGAACCTAGCCCAGGCTAGAGGACACAGGTGACGGTGTTGAATGAGCTCATTCCTTGCATAGGTCATATTGCTTGATTAGATTAATTTGAGCATTCACCTTCTGGGGCTTGAAACTTTCTTTAAAATTCAGATGTTTGATATATGATGAGCTACTTGCTTGTTTGCGTTTCTACTCCACAGCTCCATGTGATTTGGGGCCATAGGTTTCTCTCACTGCTATTCCAGCTCTGACCTGTCTTGGCTCCCACAGCTGAAGTCATGTTTCATCATTGATCTGACTTGCTTGGAATCTTCTGCACATTAGAAAAAGGCATCTATCTGTAGTTTGTTTTCAATCAGGTTTCACACATACAACAATCCCTAAATGTCCTGTGTGGTTGAGGATAACTATAATTTTAATTGCATCTATAAAATCATCGTTGGCACTGCTCATGGTGGGCAAGCCACATATAACTTCAGAGCAAAGATGATCACACAGTTAACCTTTGACCTCATGCTGGTTTCTCGTCACTCAGGATTATTAAACTTATGAATGGTGAAGTTTCATTTTCGTTTTTTCCTGTTTTCCAGTTGTAAGTGAAAAAAGGCCCATGCTGGGGACGTTCCGCTTCAATTAGACCCTTATTCTTTCCATGAATTGCCCATGCCAGAGAAATTTTTCTCTTTTTATGAAAATGTCTTATTGTCTATTCACATGTTAGCTCCTGTATTCTCCCCTACTTCTTTATCACAGTGAAGAAAAATTTTAGAAAGTTAAATTGTACTTTCAAACTTATTTTGAAAAATATCAGTTTTCTTCTCTATCCTATTCACTTTCAATTCTTGCTCTCGAGGGAACCCTTTCAACGTTTTCTGAGCTATCCTTTGATATTTACATCCCTAGTTGCTAATACTCCTTCTATGTTCTTTCTTAAACCTTTTTTTTAGCTTTGCATACTCTCCATTGAATGCCTACTCGAGTGGATAAGTATTTAGGCTTTTTTGATACTTAACAACACACCCACACATAAAAACACGCATGCATAACATAACCACGTTCACTCACAAATACCCTATTACCGCAACACAGTGATTCATTTACTTTCAATATTTTTTGTTAGATCAGTATCATATTGCTATTCATATTGAATAGATCAGTTCACATTGCTAAGGTGTAAAACCACCATTCACAGCTGGGCCAGGTATTACACCACAATTACATTTTCTTTCTAGGACAACAGTGGTTAAAATGAGGTTTCTCATCACCTCGTTTTAATTTTTCTGAGTTATTTCTGTATCAATCATAAATCTCTGTCCATATTCTCTAACAGATTTGAAGATATCCCCTGAGTAAATTCAAACATATCAGGTGCCTCACCTGTTTTATTTTTCTCAGTGGAAGTCTTGCTACTGCAACCCACAGACTCCAGCTCCAGTGTTGATTACTCTCCGAGGCTGCAGCCCAGCAGACATCCTGGAACTGTCTCTCTCCATCACCCTGGACTCCCTTTTGCTTCTCTTTATTTTTGATAAGGAATCTTCAGCACTTGTCCCTGAGTCCACATCAGAAGAATGAGGACCAGTGATTTGGAAAGAAGGAAAGAGAAGTTTATAAATTGCAGGCAAATGAGAAGGTTTCCAGGCTCCCAACTTAAAGCACTCGTGTTCTCCCTTTTGAAGAAAATGGTTCAGATTCAACTCATCTTTGGCTAAGATAATCTTGTGACCTCTGAGAGACAATTCCCCTGAGCCGTCTCCCATGACA
>CAUYQV010183440.1:0-10353 GCA_963574575.1 Galagoides demidoff
TTCTCCATTCTTGTAATACTTTACTAAGAAGAATATGTTCCAACTCTATCCAGACCACTTCTTTAGAAGATAAAAGTCCCTTTACATAGAGGCCATATTAGATAGAGTCCCTTCACTCAAAAAGTTTTGTATCTAGAAAGGGAAATGGACCCATGATTCATAGATGTAAAGCAAAATGTAGAAATTGACCTAAGAGGGGTAAAAATAAAGTGCTATGACCTCATTGATGGAGATCCCATGTGAGCCAGCTTAAGATTTCTTCTGTCAGTGACAGAAAAGTGGTAGTAAAAATGGGTATGCAGGGCTGAGAAACAAGCTCAACAAAAATGCAAAAACAGTAAAGTCTGTGGTGAGTTCAGGCAGTAGTGAGTTTTTCAGTGAGTTTGAGTAGAGAAGATGGAATGATACATTGGGTAATAGCACAAAAAAATTAAGTGCATTTAAGTCCACAGGAATCTCAAGTTTCTGCGCAGAGACTTGATAACATCAAAGCTGAGCTTTAAAGACTGGCTCTCTGACAGAAGGCAATATAGGACGCATGTGGAAGTAGTAATAGAATGCCTGGAGGCCAACCCGGAGACTCTGGCCAGTCCATATGAAAAATCAGGAGTGAAGGTTTGAGCTTAGTACTGTGGCAAAGGCACTAAAGTCCTTTTATTTCAAGGCTTTGTTGTACTTCTCTCCTCTCTTCAAAGAACTCCTACACATCTTTCAAGAGTCAATTTTATTGTCATCACCTCTCTGAAGATTTCTTGACTCTTCTAAACAATATTAGTTGGTTCATGTGTGATCCTAGAACACTTTGAAATTGCCTCTTACAGACAGCCTCATAGTGTGCTAGAAATATTTCCTTATAAGTTGGCCTCTCCAATGAGACTCTGTGATCCCTCTTATCCCTCTTCTAGGAGAGGGATAAGGTATCTTTTATTTCCAATAGCAGGCACTTTAATAGACAGTGAATGGATGAAGGAACAAATGATGGAAAGGGAACAAAGGCAAGAGACATTTCAGTTGAGTCATTTGAACTATGCTTGAATATCCTAAAGAGGTCATTCAAATTGAAGCAAATATGGGTAGGAGGGGAGATAGAGAAGTCAGAAATATGACTTAGCGAGCTTGACCCTAGAAAACAAGGAGAAAAGAAATGGGGAAACCAGAAGGTGCTACCTTTTGCAAAAGAAGGTGTAGTCAGTTCAGGACATACGGGGCAAATGTAGAAATGTCTCTTACCCGGTGATGGGAGACACAAGATATTGCTAAGGCTTAATACTGTATTTTAATACTACATACAGTTTGAGCATCCCTAAGTCAAAATGCAAAATGATCTAGCATCAGAATCTTTTTGAGCGCCAACACGACACCACAAGTGGAAAATTGCACACCTGACCTCATGTGATAGGTTGCAGTCAAAACTTTGTTTCATGCATGGTATTATTTTAAATATTGTATAAATTCTTGTGATACCTCACTTAAGAGGATGGTCTCCAGCTCCATCCAGGTGGGTTACAAAAGATATTTGAACCTTTTTTAATAGCTGGGTCATACTCCATGGTATATATATACTGCATTTTATTAATCTACTCATGTATTGATGGGCACTTGTGTTGTTTTTCCTTTGTGGGATTGCTGGATCAAATGGTTGATCTATTTTTAGTTCTTTGAGGTGTCTCCATATTAGTTTCCAAAGAGTTCATACTGGTTAGCAGTCCTACCAGCAGTGTATGAGTAAGTGTACTTTTTCTCTGCATCCATACCAGAATCTGTTGTTTTGGGACTTTTGGATAAAAGAGTTGGCATTGGATGATAATCTCATGGTGGTTTTGATTTGCATTTCCCTGATGATTAGCAACATTGAGCATTTTTTCATGTTTAGTGGCTATTAGTCTACCTTCTTTTGAAAAGCTTCTGTTCTGTCTTTTACTCACTTTTTTTTTTTTTTTGAGACAGAGCCTCAAGCTATCCCCCTGGGTAGAGTGCCATGGCATCACAACTCACAGCAACCTCCAACTTCTAGGCTCAAGCGAGTCTTCTGCCTCAGCCTCCCAAGTAGCTGGGACCACAGGCACCTGCCACAATGCCTGGCTATTTTTTGGTTGCAGCTATCCTTGTTTGGCGGGCCCAGGCTGGATTCAAACCCACCACCTTAGGTGTATGTGGCTGGCACCTTAGCCACTTGAGCCACAGGTGCCAAGCCACTTTTGCTCACTTTTTAATGGGGTTATTTGATGTCTTCTTGCTTATTTGCATGAGTTCTTCATAGATTCTGGTTATTAGCCCTTTTTCTGATGCGTAGCATGCAAATATTTTCTCTTGTTCTGTAGGTTTCCTCAGCCATGCAGAAAGCTTTTTATCAGGTCCCATTTATGTATTTTGTTGTTGTTGCTATTATTGCCTATGGGTCTTCCTCATGAATGCTTTGCCTAGGCCAGTATCTCTAACAGTTGTTCCAACCTCTCCTTCTAGAATTCTTGCTGGTTCATGCCTTAGGTTTAAGTCTATTATTTACTGTTAATTAATTTTTTTGAGTGATAATAAGTGTGGGTCTTGTTTCGGTCTTCTACACTTGGCCATCTAATTTTCCCAGCACCATTTATTGAATGTTTTTGTCTGCTTTGTCCAAAATCAAATGGACTTATGAGGATGGTTTTACATCTTTATCTCTGTTCTGGTACCAGTACCCTGCTATTTTGGTTACTATATATAGGCTTATAGCATAAAGTATCATAAGAATATAAAAACACCATACGTGCTCACTTTTAAAGTAGAACTAAATGATCAACACACATCTATACATATGGTAGTAAAATTCAATGGAGATCAAGCAAGTGGAAGGGGGAAGGAAGGGATCGATAAATTCATACCTGATGGGCGGAACTCACACTGTCTGGGGATAGACAAATTTATAATCTTGACTCAAACTGTATACAAGTAATGCATGTAACCAAAATATTTATACCCCTATAACGTTCTGAAATAAATAAATATTGTGTAAAATTACCTTCAGGCTATGTGTATTAGGTCTGTATGAAATGTATAAATGAATTTTGCTCTTAGACATAGGTTCCATCTCCAAGATATCTTCATTATGTATATGCAGATCCTCCAAAATGAAAAAAACAAAAATTCAAAATCTGAAGCTCTTCCAGTTCAAAGCATTTTGGATAAGGAGTACTCAACCTGTACAATAAAACCAAAATTCAAAATTTGGCTCCTTAAAAATATAAATTTTTAATTACTAGGTTTATCACATTTGAATCTTAATTAAATCTTCATCTTCTGCCATTACATTTATACTGAACTCTTGACTTCATTGTTTACCTAAAAGATCCTTATTCTTCCTTCCATTACCTTTTCACTCAATGATCTCCTTCATCTCTGCATAAACTCTAGAAGGGAATGAATAGTTCATTTCAGAAGGCAGCAGATGAGACATGGGGAAGGTCCATGGATGAAATAAAAGAGAAAGTATCTGTATAAAAACAAGGTTTTTGTCTTAGTCCCTCCTGCGTTGCTGTAATTAAATACCTGAGGCTGCATCATTTATAAGTAAAGGCTTGTTTGGCTTGTGATTCTGTTATGCAAGAAGGTTTCTGCATCTGGTGAGGGCCTTAAACTCATGGTTAGAGATACCACAGGGACTGTATGGCGGAAGAGTGGGAGAAGTACTGGGCCCTTCTTAACAACCAGCTCTCATGAAAATAAAGAATTCATTCATGATGAGGAGCCATTTGTGAAGGATTTACCCAGTGACCTAGACACCTCCCATAAGGTAACCACCTCTAACACTAGGGATCAGATTTCAACATGAAGTTTGGAAGAGACCAACAAATCAAACTATAGCAGTGTTGACTTTGAACAGCTTCAGATTAAGTATCAAATATCAGATTAAGTATTTCAAATATCTTTCAGTGACTTACAGGACCAGATGTTTGTGGAATTAGAAATTAA
The DNA here is from genome assembly GCA_963574575.1 of Galagoides demidoff. Classification (NCBI taxonomy): domain Eukaryota; kingdom Metazoa; phylum Chordata; class Mammalia; order Primates; family Galagidae; genus Galagoides; species Galagoides demidoff. Next base: position 3,949 of record CAUYQV010183440.1, read on the forward strand.
CCCTGTATTACCAAATTCTATGCAGTCATTCTGTCAGATGGAAAATATTAGAACTGACTGATAGAAACAATACGTCAGAATAAACATCTCACAAAATTTGTAGTTTGATATTTACCATTTGAATAGAATTGTTATAGGAAATTTTGTATCTGTTAACATTTTGATCCCCCACCACACCCCTGCAAAGACGAGGCACAGGGAAAATAGCTCTTACAGGCCCTTTAAGTCCAGCTGACTGCCAGAAGACTGCTATTCTGGTGTTGTCTTCATCACAGCAGCCAAACCACCTTCTGGTGTCCGTCTAGTGTTTTATTCTCAGTAAGCTGGGAGGAGCCATCACCACCATTCAGCTCTTTTTCCTGTGTATTGTTAACTTCTCTGTTCTTTTAATTCCAAATATTAGAAAAGTGGGTTTAATCATTTTAGAGACCTCTTCAAATGATTAGAAATCACATAAACAAAAATGTCAGGGTCCTGCCCCAGTGGCAGGGTCTGCTAAGACCTGTGGAACTGGTGCAACAGACTGAAGAAATAAAAAGTTAGGAACGACAATAAAGAGACACGAGACACAGAATAGTATTTTCAAAGGTGGGAGCTCAGGGGACCACCACCTGTTTGTGGGCTCCAGAGTGTCCTCCAGTCTCTGTTCCACATAGCTTTTATTGAAATCTATCTGCCCAGGTAGTAAGCTGAGGGAGGGAACAAAGACACCAGCAGTTTCTCTGAGTGAGTATATCAGCTCCTATTGTTACTATTATTAATTTTAAGGATTTGAGTAGTTTTGAAGAATCTGAAACTTGAGCCTTGTGTGTGGGAAGACTCCTCTCTGGAGTCACACACACAGATTCCTAGGGAGGTGTTAAGCTCTGCCAGTTCACTGTGGAGTAAAACACCACTGGGGTCAGTCTCCTCTGAAGAATCAGTGGGAGAGAGGCATTTTTCTCTCATCACCACCACATGAGATTTTCCTCTGCAATAAGGGATATTAAGCCCTACTGCCCCTATCTCAGGGCTTGAGCTGTTCCCTTGGTCTCTGCCCCAGTTAAGTGCAAATGTCCACAGTAGGTATCTGTTTTGTCTGTTTAATGGGCAGGAAACACCCTAGAAGATGTGTCTACTCCAGGTCTTGTTATAATCTCTTTATGACCATTATCCTCCTCAGAGTGTTCCCAGACTCAGGACTATAAGGGTATTGGTGTTAGCTGTATCCTCAATAGGCCAGAGTTTCAGGAAAGGCCGAAAACTTGTTCAGATAAGAAATTTAGCAAGGGCTGGCTTAAAAGTAAATTAGCTAACTTTTCTTTGTTCTGACTCCTTCAGCTTGCTTTTTAATTTTCCCTTTTACTGGCGGTGCCCTCCCCTGCCAAGAATGGGGTCTTCGGTCTTCCATAGCAATTAAAGTAAAATATTGTGATGTGATTCTTATAGAGGATTATTTAAGTTATTCAATTTTTTATTTGAAATTTGGTACCATATCTTAAGGAGAAATTTGTAGCTGGTAAGAGCAATCATTGACTATTTAGCAGTTTAATCTTTATGCTGTTTTAGTAAGATATTTGATAGCCTATATTTTTAAAAGCTGTCTGATTTCTCTTTGATGGCAGAAATGGTATTTTTCTTTTCTAATGAAAAAGATTTACTTTTAAGTAAAAAATATGATTTTTGTCTTGTTTGGCGTTGGATTTTAGAATTCATTTATTTCAGAGCATCCTTCCTTTAGTTTAAACAAACCTTGACCATTCCCTTTACCAAGCTGCCTCTGTCTTGTCTTTATTGACATCCTCAATATTTTAACATGAATCTGAACATTTTTACTTCAGTTCATTTTCAAAATATTGTGAAGATCTGTCCTCCTGATTTTTCTGTAATTTCTGTAACAACAAAATAATGTTTCAGTGCTTTTGTGGGGAGGAGGGAGTTGGCTCTTAATTATAAATTTAGATATTACTAATGGGTGAAAATTTAAAAATGGCTTTGAACTTGTTTTCTGTTTTCTTCCTTCAGGGGAAAATAGTTCATCAGAGTTTAAATATTATGAATTCCTTCTCACAGAAGGTAAAGATACAGCAAATAAGATCTTTGTCAGAAGATATGCGATTTTACTACAAACGATTACGGGGCAATAAGGAAGACTTGGAGCCAGGAAAAAAATCAAAGGTTTGAAAATGTTATATTTGAGAATTACCATCAGTGAATATTTTGCTAGACCTTCTGTGGATTCAGGATTCATGGGTCTCCTGTGCCTCTTTATAGATTGCAAACATTTATTTTGATCCTGGACTGCAGTGTGGGGATCATTGCTATGTTGGCTTGCCTTTCCTATCCAAATGTAAGTGATCTTGCTGTTCTCCCTCATCCCTTCACTCGCCAAACTTTTTCTTTTTAACAAAAGGACTGCCACTTTTAAACTCCATCCCTATCTCTTAGTACTATAGAAATCGTTTAAAGGAAGACTGACAAGTAGGTTTATACAGATGTAGGGGTGAGTATGTTACAACATATTTTTCCTTGTTTTAGCTGAACCCAAAGTGCAGCCTGGTGTAGCCATGCAGGAAGATACATGGGATACTGACTGGGATTTGCATCAAAGCCTGTTCAAAGGATGGATGGGAATAAAGGAGAATTCAGGTCATAGGTGAGTGGTTTGGCTTTAAAGTATTTTAGCCATCTTTATATATTTGAAACATCTCAGTTAATATTACTTCCTAAATGTTATTCTTATATTAGGTTATTTTATTTTATAGCTAAGAAAATACATCTAATCTTCAGAAAGTAATCAATGAGATATCTTAAATTGACATTTTAATTATATATTGCTCAGAGATATACACACTGTCATTTTTCTCTTTTCTCCGGTGCTTTAGATACTTCCTTAAAACACAAGAAACTATTTGAAATTGTCTTTATGTAGGATGACTGCAGTATTCACCTTAAATACAGCCATTTGCAAAAGAGAGTTTTTAACCTACCACTGACCTCTGTTAAAGGCAAGGAAAACATATTCTAGTTTTATTCCCTCCTGGATACTAGGTAGACACCTGAGTGTCTATTTGGTCATTGTAAAAAGAACTACTTCCTTCCTTGCCAAGCACTGAGCTGTTGGGGGTGGGGACATGTAAGGCCCAGTTCTGTCAGACTTCACAGTGTGTCTTTGGCAGATGGTAAATGTGCTGCTAATGACAAGTTACTCCTGCACCTAGATGCAAAAGCAAATGTATTCATTTGGTAGTATAAAAATCTGCTCTTTTTATGTACTTGAGAAAATAATTTGACTAGAATAATGATAGTATGACAACTGATGAAAACTCCTTTTGTCAATTGGCTAATTTGGAATATATTTGTCAGTATCAAGCTATTCCTCCTTGATGGTTTGAGAATCTTATAGTACCTTTAATAATTGAATCCAAAGCTTTGTTTATCTGAACTGTCTGCTTTGAAAAGTTCTCTAAGGCAAAAGGAAGTTAAATTTTTACTTTAAAATAGTTAAAATGAGTACCAAAGAGGCTTCTCCTGACAGACTTAATAAGAGTACTTAAATCTCTCCTTGATACCCTCTATTTCCACAGTGGACCTCATACACAATAAGCAAGCTCCAAATTTTAATTTCCAATTATAAATAAATAACTTGTAATGCTGCCCTAGACTTTACGCCAGGGAACCTCTTCACCTCCCACCACAAAATGCCTGCCTTCCTGCCTGTGTACCCAGTACCCCATTACTGATACCTGCAATCCCTCTCTGCCCTGTGCCACCATGTCTTAGGTGCACAAGAATGTGTCTCCCTGCTCCTGGTTTTGTGTTACCTTGTCAATGTTTCTGTTATACAGAATTTCTGCTACTAGTCTAGAAAACCAGTGCTCATACCAGTATTAGAGTATCATAACCGTAGTGTTAGGGGTTAAAATAGGCTTCCTTGTTCAGGCCCAGAGATCTTACTTAGCCTTATTTATAATATTAGTTCCTTGGAGAGTGAGTTCTGATACTAAACAACTGACCCATAAACATCGATAAATAGCAAACTGGTAAAATGAAATCCTGAATATTGCTGAAAATTTCACATCTATCTGCACAAAACCCTGATGACTTACTTCATTGCATGTGGAAATTTTGTTTTTATATTGATGGGGGAAAAGCCATATGCCACGCAGTACACTGCCTTCTCATTAGTTCTGCTGAACATATTGTTAGCACCTTAGTGTCTAGATCTTTCCTCAAGTATGTAAGATCCCATAGGAGCTCCATAACATTCTGTTATCTGTATATACCTGCCTATTCTAAATATGTTACCTAATATAGTCCAGCTTTTCTTTTCCTTTTTTTTTTTTTTTTTTTTTGCAGTTTCTGGCAGGGGCTGGGTTTGAACCTGCCACCTCCAGCATATGGGGCTGGCACCCTGCTCCTAAATTATACTTCAAAAGGTTTTTCAAAATTTCCACAGAATTGCATTAATGCTATTGGTACTATTCCTAAGATTTGTCATCTATTCCATGTTCAGTACAAAAACAATACAGGGGGATCAGTGATGGATATTTTGGAAACTCTTTGTCCCAAAATAGAGACATCCTCATATAGCATTAAAAGCATAGTAAAATATTTGAATGAATAAAGATGTGTTTTTTCAGGGCCAGCATAAAATATCTCAAGTACCTAGCCTAATAAAGTTTATTATATTCAGAAAACTCACATTTTTCTTTTTTGACTTAAAAATTGTTTTTCCAGATTGAATGCTATATTTGAAGTAAATACAGACCTTCAAAAAAATATAATATCCAAAGTCACTGCTGAGCTCTCCTGGCCTTCCATACTTAGCTCACCCCGGCACTTGAAATTTCCACTTACCAATACAAACTGCTCTTCGGTAAGTATGCAGAGTAACATCAGTTTTTGGAAATAACCATTGAAATTATAAAGTATTTGCTCTTAGTTGTAACTACAGAAATCTTTCATTTAATGTTTCATTGCTTCGTTTAAGGAAGAAGAGATTATGTTAGAAAATCCTGCAGATGTTCCTGTCTATATTCAGTTTATTCCTCTGGCTTTATATTCCAACCCTTCCATCTTTGTAGATAAGTTAGTATCAAGGTAAGCATTGCTTTAGATAATCAAAATGTTTCTGTGTAGTACTAAGTTATTGTTTTATACATTTAAAACTTTATTGTAGCTCATACCATAATAGATTTGACTTAGAGAAATTCTAGCTGTAATTAAAGTTGAGAGAAGATTTTGAGGAAAGATACTATGTTAAGCATCTAAAAAAGCTTTTAATTTAAGGCAAAGTAAGGGAATGTAGAGCTCCTTTTTGAAATATTCGTAAAGAGAAACCAGATGAAACCTTTCTAATATTTTAGTTTACAACAGAGAACAGAAGAGCATGGTGGCTCAAGCCTGTAATCCCAGTGGATTGCTTGAGCTCAGGAGTTAGAGACCAGCCTGAGCAAGAGCGAGATCCCATCTCTAAAAAAAGTAGCCAGGCATTGTGGCAAGCACCTGTAGTCTCAGCTACACAGGAGGCTGAGACAAGAGGATCTCTTGAGCCTCAGAGTTTGAGGTTGCTGTGACACCTTGGCATTCTACCAAGGGCCACCAAGTGAGACTCCGTCTCAAAAAATAAAATAAAATAAGAATAAAAGAAAAAGAAAACAAAATATTACTAATAATTACAAGTTGTAGCCCTTTATTTTGTGAAGACTATCTAGTTACAGTGTTCTCAAATCTGCCAAAAGATAATTTTTAAATAAAGCACAAATTTCTTATTTATTTACTTCATAACTCCTTTATTTCTGATGCTATTTATGAATAAATATGTGTGCATTTTTTAATTTTAGGTTTAATTTGAGTAAGGTGGCAAAGATAGATCTGAGAACATTAGAATTCCAAGTCTTCAGAAACAGTGTAAGTATTCAAACTTCATACTATTCCCCCCAAATAATTCTGTACTACGATCAGGGCAAATGTGAAAGAAAACTGTTGGCTGCACTTAAATTTGGTAGAAGGCTAAGTTGCTGAAGAAGCCAGAACAATCTGGTAATTATTTTAGAGGCAAAGAAACCAGGAAGAATAAGTGGGCTTTAGATCAAGGTTTTTAAGAGAATTTAGCAGAAAATTCCTATTTGTGGGTATTGAACATTAAAGCAGTGAAGATTTATAATAAGAGCTATCAAAAATTCTGAGTATAGGCTCGGCACCTGTGGCTCAATCGGCTAAGGCGCCAGCCACTTACACCTAAGGTGGCGGGTTCGAATCCCCAGCCCGGACCCGCCAAACAAACAATGACGGCTGCAACCAAAAAATGGCCAGGCGTTGTGGCGGGCGCCTGTGGTCCCAGCTACTTGGGAGGCGGAGGCAGGAGACTCGCTTGAGCCCAGGAGTTGGAGGTTGCTATGAGCTGTGATGCCATGGCACTCT